>CM065590.1:334302637-334425161 GCA_033119425.1 Bufotes viridis | reverse complement strand
ATAAGGCCTTTAATTTTTAGACAGTAGTCTAAATTCAGTTGCTTGCCTGCTGCCAGTGTGTGTCAGGCCCACTTCCACTGACTGTAGTGTGCCCACTGCCAGTGCCAACCACTGATACCGGGTGGCACAGTAGCTTGCCGATAAATAAGGCATTTAATTTTTAGACAGTAGTCTAAATTCAGTTGCTTGCCTGCTGCCAGTGTGTGTCAGGCCCACTTCCACTGACTGTAGTGTGCCCACTGCCAGTGCCAACCACTGATACCGGGTGGCACAGTAGCTTGCCGATAAATAAGGCATTTAATTTTTAGACAGTAGTCTAAATTCAGTTGCTTGCCTGCTGCCAGTGTGTGTCAGGCCCACTTCCACTGACTGTAGTGTGCCCACTGCCAGTGCCAACCACTGATACCGGGTGGCACAGTAGCTTGCCGATAAATAAGGCATTTAATTTTTACACATTAGTCTAATTTCAGTTGCTTGCCTGCTGCCAGTGTGTGTCAGGCCCACTTCCACTGACTGTAGTGTGCCCACTGCCAGTGCCAACCACTGATACCGGGTGGCACAGTAGCTTGCCGATAAATAAGGCATTTAATTTTTAGACAGTAGTCTAAATTCAGTTGCTTGCCTGCTGCCAGTGTGTGTCAGGCCCACTTCCACTGACTGTAGTGTGCCCACTGCCAGTGCCAACCACTGATACCGGGTGGCACAGTAGCTTGCCGATAAATAAGGCATTTAATCTTTAGACAGTAGTCTAATTTCAGTTGCTTGCCTGCTGCCAGTGTGTGTCAGGCCCACTTCCACTGACTGTAGTGTGCCCACTGCCAGTGCCAACCACTGATACCGGGTGGCACAGTAGCTTGCCGATAAATAAGGCATTTAATTTTTAGACAGTAGTCTAATTTCAGTTGCTTGCCTGCTGCCAGTGTGTGTCAGGCCCACTTCCACTGACTGTAGTGTGCCCACTGCCAGTGCCAACCACTGATACCGGGTGGCACAGTAGCTTGCCGATAAATAAGGCATTTCATTTTTACACATTAGTCTAATTTCAGTTGCTTGCCTGCTGCCAGTGTGTGTCAGGCCCACTTCCACTGACTGTAGTGTGCCCACTGCCAGTGCCAACCACTGATACCGGGTGGCACAGTAGCTTGCCGATAAATAAGGCATTTAATTTTTAGACAGTAGTCTAAATTCAGTTGCTTGCCTGCTGCCAGTGTGTGTCAGGCCCACTTCCACTGACTGTAGTGTGCCCACTGCCAGTGCCAACCACTGATACCGGGTGGCACAGTAGCTTGCCGATAAATAAGGCATTTAATTTTTACACATTAGTCTAATTTCAGTTGCTTGCCTGCTGCCAGTGTGTGTCAGGCCCACTTCCACAGACTGTAGTGTGCCCACTGCCAGTGCCAAACACTGATACCGGGTGGCACAGTAGCTTGCCGATAAATAAGGCTTTTAATTTTTACACATTAGTCTAATTTCAGTTACTTGCCTGCTGCGAGTGTGTGTCAGGCCCACTTCCACTGACTGTAGTGTGCCCACTGCCAGTGCCAACCACTGATACCGGGTGGCACAGTAGCTTGCCGATAAATAAGGCATTTAATTTTTAGACAGTAGTCTAAATTCAGTTGCTTGCCTGCTGCCAGTGTGTGTCAGCCCCACTTCCACTGACTGTAGTGTGCCCACTGCCAGTGCCAACCACTGATACCGGGTGGCACAGTAGCTTGCCGATAAATAAGGCTTTTAATTTTTACACATTAGTCTAATTTCAGTTACTTGCCTGCTGCGAGTGTGTGTCAGGCCCACTTCCACTGACTGTAGTGTGCCCACTGCCAGTGCCAACCACTGATACCGGGTGGTACAGTAGCTTGCCGATAAATAAGGCATTTAATTTTTACACTTTAGTGTAATTTCAGTTGCTTGCCTGCTGCCAGTGTGTGTCAGGCCGACTTCCACTGACTGTAGTGTGCCCACTGCCAGTGCCAGCCACTGATACCGGGTGGCACAGTAGCTTGCCGATAAATAAGGCATTTAATTTTTACACATTAGTCTAATTTCAGTTGCTTGCCTGCTGCCAGTGTGTGTCTGGCCCACTTCCACTGACTGTAGTGTGCCCACTGCCAGTGCCAACCACTGATACCGGGTGGCACAGTAGCTTGCCGATAAATAAGGCCTTTCATTTTTAGACAGTAGTCTAAATTCAGTTGCTTGGCTTCTGCCAGTGTGTGTCAGGCCCACTTCCACTGACTGTAGTGTGCCCACTGCCAGTGCCAACCACTGATACCGGGTGGCACAGTAGCTTGCCGATAAATAAGGCATTTAATTTTTAGACAGTAGTCTAAATTCAGTTGCTTGCCTGCTGCCCGTGTGTGTCAGGCCCACTTCCACTGACTGTAGTGTGCCCACTGCCAGTGCCAACCACTGATATCGGGTGGCACAGTAGCTTGCCGATAAATAAGGCATTTAATTTTTAGACAGTAGTCTAAATTCAGTTGCTTGCCTGCTGCTAGTATGTGTCAGGCCCACTTCCACTGACTGTAGTGTGCCCACTGCCAGTGCCAACCACTGATACCGGGTGGCACAGTAGCTTGCCGATAAATAAGGCATTTAATTTTTACACATTAGTCTAATTTCAGTTGCTTGCCTGCTGCCAGTGTGTGTCAGGCCCACTTCCACTGACTGTAGTCTGCCCACTGCCAGTGCCAACCACTAATTCCGGGTGGCACAGTAGCTTGCCGATAAATAAGGCATTTAATTTTTACACATTAGTCTAATTTCAGTTGCTTGCTTGCTGCCAGTGTGTGTCAGGCCGACTTCCACTGACTGTAGTGTGCCCACTGCCAGTGCCAACCACTGATTCCGGGTGGCACAGTAGCTTGCCGATAAATAAGGCATTTAATTTTTAGACAGTAGTCTAAATTCAGTTGCTTGCCTGCTGCCAGTGTGTGTCAGGCCCACTTCCACTTACTGTAGTGTGCCCACTGCCAGTGCCAACCACTGATACCGGGTGGCACAGTAGATTGCCGATAAATAATGCATTTAATCTTTACACATTAGTCTAATTTCAGTTGCTTGCCTGCTTCCAGTTTGTGTCAGGCCCACTTCCACAGACTGTAGTGTGCCCACTGCCAGTGCCAACCACTGATACCGGGTGGCACAGTAGCTTGCCGATAAATAAGGCTTTTAATTTTTACACATTAGTCTAATTTCAGTTACTTGCCTGCTGCCAGTGTGTGTCAGGCCCACTTCCACTGACTGTAGTGTGCCCACTGCCAGTGCCAACCACTGATACCGGGTGGCACAGTAGCTTGCCGATAAATAAGGCTTTTAATTTTTACACATTAGTCTAAATTCAGTTGCTTGCCTGCTGCCAGTGTGTGTCAGGCCCACTTCCACTGACTGTAGTGTGCCCACTGCCAGTGCCAACCACTGATACCGGGTGGCACAGTAGATTGCCGATAAATAATGCATTTAATCTTTACACATTAGTCTAATTTCAGTTGCTTGCCTGCTTCCAGTTTGTGTCAGGCCCACTTCCACAGACTGTAGTGTGCCCACTGCCAGTGCCAACCACTGATACCGGGTGGCACAGTAGCTTGCCGATAAATAAGGCTTTTAATTTTTACACATTAGTCTAATTTCAGTTACTTGCCTGCTGCCAGTGTGTGTCAGGCCCACTTCCACTGACTGTAGTGTGCCCACTGCCAGTGCCAACCACTGATACCGGGTGGCACAGTAGCTTGCCGATAAATAAGGCTTTTAATTTTTACACATTAGTCTAATTTCAGTTACTTGCCTGCTGCCAGTATGTGTCAGGCCCACTTCCACTGACTGTAGTGTGCCCACTGCCAGTGCCAACCACTGATACCGGGTGGCACAGTAGCTTGCCGATAAATAAGGCATTTCATTTTTAGACAGTAGTCTAAATTCAGTTGTTTGCCTGCTGCCAGTGTGTGTCAGGCCCACTTCCACTGACTGTAGTATGCCCACTGCCAGTGCCAACCACTGATAGCGGGTGGCACAGTAGCTTGCCGATAAATAAGGCATTTAATTTTTAGACAGTAGTATAAATTCAGTTGCTTGCCTGCTGCCAGTGTGTGTCAGGCCCACTTCCACTGACTGTAGTGTGCCCACTGCCAGTGCCAACCACTGATAGCGGGTGGCACAGTAGCTTGCCGATAAATGAGGCATTTAATTTTTACACATTAGTCTAATTTCAGTTGCTTGCCTGCTGCCAGTGTGTGTCAGGCCCACTTCCACAGACTGTAGTGTGTCCACTGCCAGTGCCAAACACTGATACCGGGTGGCACAGTAGCTTGCCGATAAATAAGTCTTTTAATTTTTACACATTAGTCTAATTTCAGTTACTTGCCTGCTGCCAGTGTGTGTCAGGCCGACTTCCACTGACTGTAGTGTGCCCACTGCCAGTGCCAACCACTGATACCGGGTGGCACAGTAGCTTGCCGATAAATAAGGCTTTTAATTTTTACACATTAGTCTAATTTCAGTTACTTGCCTGCTGCGAGTGTGTGTCAGGCCCACTTCCACTGACTGTAGTGTGCCCACTGCCAGTGCCAACCACTGATACCGGGTGGTACAGTAGCTTGCCGATAAATAAGGCATTACATTTTTACACTTTAGTGTAATTTCAGTTGCTTGCCTGCTGCCAGTGTGTGTCAGGCCGACTTCCACTGACTGTAGTGTGCCCACTGCCAGTGCCAGCCACTGATACCGGGTGGCACAGTAGCTTGCCGATAAATAAGGCATTTAATTTTTACACATTAGTCTAATTTCAGTTGCTTGCCTGCTGCCAGTGTGTGTCTGGCCCACTTCCACTGACTGTAGTGTGCCCACTGCCAGTGCCAACCACTGATACCGGGTGGCACAGTAGCTTGCCGATAAATAAGGCCTTTCATTTTTAGACAGTAGTCTAAATTCAGTTGCTTGGCTTCTGCCAGTGTGTGTCAGGCCCACTTCCACTGACTGTAGTGTGCCCACTGCCAGTGCCAACCACTGATACCGGGTGGCACAGTAGCTTGCCGATAAATAAGGCATTTAATTTTTAGACAGTAGTCTAAATTCAGTTGCTTGCCTGCTGCCAGTGTGTGTCAGGCCCACTTCCACTGACTGTAGTGTGCCCACTGCCAGTGCCAACCACTGATACCGGGTGGCACAGTAGCTTGCCGATAAATAAGGCATTTAATTTTTAGACAGTAGTCTAAATTCAGTTGCTTGCCTGCTGCTAGTGTGTGTCAGGCCCACTTCCACTGACTGTAGTGTGCCCACTGCCAGTGCCAACCACTAATTCCGGGTGGCACAGTAGCTTGCCGATAAATAAGGCATTTAATTTTTACACATTAGTCTAATTTCAGTTGCTTGCTTGCTGCCAGTGTGTGTCAGGCCGACTTCCACTGACTGTAGTGTGCCCACTGCCAGTGCCAACCACTGATTCCGGGTGGCACAGTAGCTTGCCGATAAATAAGGCATTTAATTTTTAGACAGTAGTCTAAATTCAGTTGCTTGCCTGCTGCCAGTGTGTGTCAGGCCCACTTCCACTTACTGTAGTGTGCCCACTGCCAGTGCCAACCACTGATACCGGGTGGCACAGTAGATTGCCGATAAATAATGCATTTAATCTTTACACATTAGTCTAATTTCAGTTGCTTGCCTGCTTCCAGTTTGTGTCAGGCCCACTTCCACAGACTGTAGTGTGCCCACTGCCAGTGCCAACCACTGATACCGGGTGGCACAGTAGCTTGCCGATAAATAAGGCTTTTAATTTTTACACATTAGTCTAATTTCAGTTACTTGCCTGCTGCCAGTGTGTGTCAGGCCCACTTCCACTGACTGTAGTGTGCCCACTGCCAGTGCCAACCACTGATACCGGGTGGCACAGTAGCTTCGCCGATAAATAAGGCTTTTAATTTTTACACATTAGTCTAATTTCAGTTACTTGCCTGCTGCCAGTGTGTGTCAGGCCCACTTCCACTGACTGTAGTGTGCCCACTGCCAGTGCCAACCACTGATACCGGGTGGCACAGTAGCTTGCCGATAAATAAGGCATTTAATTTTTAGACAGTAGTATAAATTCAGTTGCTTGCCTGCTGCCAGTGTGTGTCAGGCCCACTTCCACTGACTGTAGTGTGCCCACTGCCAGTGCCAACCACTGATAGCGGGTGGCACAGTAGCTTGCCGATAAATGAGGCATTTAATTTTTACACATTAGTCTAATTTCAGTTGCTTGCCTGCTGCCAGTGTGTGTCAGGCCCACTTCCACAGACTGTAGTGTGCCCACTGCCAGTGCCAAACACTGATACCGGGTGGCACAGTAGCTTGCCGATAAATAAGGCATTTCATTTTTACACATTAGTCTAATTTCAGTTGCTTGCCTGCTGCCAGTGTGTGTCAGGCCCACTTCCACTGACTGTAGTGTGCCCACTGCCAGTGCCAACCACTGATACCGGGTGGCACAGTAGCTTGCCGATAAATAAGGCATTTAATTTTTACACAGTAGTCTAATTTCAGTTGCTTGCCTGCTGCCAGTGTGTGTCAGGCCCACTTCCACTGACTGTAGTGTGCCCACTGCCAGTGCCAACCACTGATACCGGGTGGCACAGTAGCTTGCCGATAAATAAGGCATTTAATTTTTAGACAGTAGTCTAAATTCAGTTGCTTGCCTGCTGCCAGTGTGTGTCAGGCCCACTTCCACTGACTGTAGTGTGCCCACTGCCAGTGCCAACCACTGATACCGGGTGGCACAGTAGCTTGCCGATAAATAAGGCATTTAATTTTTACACATTAGTCTAATTTCAGTTGCTTGCCTGCTGCCAGTGTGTGTCAGGCCCACTTCCACTGACTGTAGTGTGCCCACTGCCAGTGCCAACCACTGATACCGGGTGGCACAGTAGCTTGCCGATAAATAAGGCATTTAATTTTTACACATTAGTCTAATTTCAGTTGCTTGCCTGCTGCCAGTGTGTGTCAGGCCCACTTCCACTGACTGTAGTGTGCCCACTGCCAGTGCCAACCACTGATACCGGGTGGCACAGTAGCTTGCCGATAAATAAGGCTTTTAATTTTTACACATTAGTCTAATTTCAGTTGCTTGCCTGCTGCCAGTATGTGTCAGGCCCACTTCCACTGACTGTAGTGTGCCCACTGCCAGTGCCAACCACTGATACCGGGTGGCACAGTAGCTTGCCGATAAATAAGGCATTTAATTTTTAGACAGTAGTCTAAATTCAGTTGCTTGCCTGCTGCCAGTGTGTGTCAGGCCCACTTCCACTGACTGTAGTGTGCCCACTGCCAGTGCCAACCACTGATAGCGGGTGGCACAGTAGCTTGCCGATAAATGAGGCATTTAATTTTTACACATTAGTCTAATTTCAGTTGCTTGCCTGCTGCCAGTGTGTGTCAGGCCCACTTCCACAGACTGTAGTGTGCCCACTGCCAGTGCCAACCACTGATACCGGGTGGCACAGTAGCTTGCCGATAAATAAGGCTTTTAATTTTTACACATTAGTCTAATTTCAGTTACTTGCCTGCTGCGAGTGTGTGTCAGGCCCACTTCCACTGACTGTAGTGTGCCCACTGCCAGTGCCAACCACTGATACCGGGTGGCACAGTAGCTTGCCGATAAATAAGGCATTTAATTTTTAGACAGTAGTCTAAATTCAGTTGCTTGCCTGCTGCCAGTGTGTGTCAGCCCCACTTCCACTGACTGTAGTGTGCCCACTGCCAGTGCCAACCACTGATAGCCGGGTGGCACAGTAGCTTGCCGATAAATAAGGCATTTCATTTTTAGACAGTAGTCTAAATTCAGTTGCTTGCCTGCTGCCAGTGTGTGTCAGGCCCACTTCCACTGACTGTAGTGTGCCCACTGCCAGTGCCAACCACTGATACCGGGTGGCACAGTAGCTTGCCGATAAATAAGGCATTTCATTTTTACACATTAGTCTAATTTCAGTTGCTTGCCTGCTGCCAGTGTGTGTCAGGCCCACTTCCACTGACTGTAGTGTGCCCACTGCCAGTGCCAACCACTGATACCGGGTGGCACAGTAGCTTGCCGATAAATAATGCATTTCATTTTTACACATTAGTCTAATTTCAGTTGCTTGCCTGCTGCCAGTGTGTGTCAGGCCCACTTCCACTGACTGTAGTGTGCCCACTGCCAGTGCCAACCACTGATACCGGGTGGCACAGTAGCTTGCCGATAAATAAGGCATTAAATTTTTAGACAGTAGTCTAAATTCAGTTGCTTGCCTGCTGCCAGTGTGTGTCAGGCCCACTTCCACTGACTGTAGTGTGCCCACTGCCATTGCCAACCACTGATACCGGGTGGCACAGTAGCTTGCCGATAAATAAGGCATTTCATTTTTAGACAGAAGTCTAAATTCAGTTGCATGCCTGCTACCAGTGTGTGTCAGGCCCACTTCCACTGACTGTAGTGTGCCCACTGCCAGTGCCAACCACTGATACCGGGTGGCACAGTAGCTTGCCGATAAATAAGGCATTTAATTTTTAGACAGCAGTCTAATTTCAGTTGCTTTCCTGCTGCCAGTGTGTGTCAGGCCCACTTCCACTGACTGTAGTGTGCCCACTGCCAGTGCCAACCACTAATACCGGGTGGCACAGTAGCTTGCCGATAAATAAGGCATTTAATTTTTACACATTAGTCTAATTTCAGTTGCTTGCCTGCTGCCAGTGTGTGTCAGGCCCACTTCCACTGACTGTAGTGTGCCCACTGCCAGTGCCAACCACTGATACCGGGTGGCACAGTAGCTTGCCGATAAATAAGGCATTTAATTTTTAGACAGTAGTCTAAATTCAGTTGCTTGCCTGCTGCCAGTGTGTGTCAGGCCCACTTCCACTGACTGTAGTGTGCCCACTGCCAGTGCCAACCACTGATACCGGGTGGCACAGTAGATTGCCGATAAATAATGCATTTAATCTTTACACATTAGTCTAATTTCAGTTGCTTGCCTGCTGCCAGTTTGTGTCAGGCCCACTTCCACAGACTGTAGTGTGCCCACTGCCAGTGCCAACCACTGATACCGGGTGGCACAGTAGCTTGCCGATAAATAAGGCTTTTAATCTTTACACATTAGTCTAATTTCAGTTGCTTGCCTGCTGCCAGTGTGTGTCAGGCCCACTTCCACTGACTGTAGTGTGCCCACTGCCAGTGCCAACCACTGATACCGGGTGGCACAGTAGCTTCGCCGATAAATAAGGCTTTTAATTTTTACACATTAGTCTAATTTCAGTTACTTGCCTGCTGCCAGTATGTGTCAGGCCCACTTCCACTGACTGTAGTGTGCCCACTGCCAGTGCCAACCACTGATACCGGGTGGCACAGTAGCTTGCCGATAAATAAGGCATTTCATTTTTAGACAGTAGTCTAAATTCAGTTGCTTGCCTGCTGCCAGTGTTTGTCAGGCCCACTTCCACTGACTGTAGTGTGCCCACTGCCAGTGCCAACCACTGATAGCGGGTGGCACAGTAGCTTGCCGATAAATAAGGCATTTAATTTTTAGACAGTAGTATAAATTCAGTTGCTTGCCTGCTGCCAGTGTGTGTCAGGCCCACTTCCACTGACTGTAGTGTGCCCACTGCCAGTGCCAACCACTGATAGCGGGTGGCACAGTAGCTTGCCGATAAATGAGGCATTTAATTTTTACACATTAGTCTAATTTCAGTTGCTTGCCTGCTGCCAGTGTGTGTCAGGCCCACTTCCACTGACTGTAGTGTGCCCACTGCCAGTGCCAAACCACTGATACCGGGTGGCACAGTAGCTTGCCGATAAATAAGTCTTTTAATTTTTACACATTAGTCTAATTTCAGTTACTTGCCTGCTGCCAGTGTGTGTCAGGCCGACTTCCACTGACTGTAGTGTGCCCACTGCCAGTGCCAACCACTGATACCGGGTGGCACAGTAGCTTGCCGATAAATAAGGCATTTAATTTTTACACATTAGTCTAATTTCAGTTGCTTGCCTGCTGCCACTGTGTGTCTGGCCCACTTCCACTGACTGTAGTGTGCCCACTGCCAGTGCCAACCACTGATACCAGGTGGCACAGTAGCTTGCCGATAAATAAGGCATTTAATTTTTAGACAGTAGTCTAAATTCAGTTGCTTGGCTGCTGCCAGTGTGTGTCAGGCCCACTTCCACTGACTGCAGTGTGCCCACTGCCAGTGCCAACCACTGATACCGGGTGGCACAGTAGCTTGCCGATAAATAAGGCATTTAATTTTTACACATTAGTCTAATTTCAGTTGCTTGCCTGCTGCCAGTGTGTGTCAGGCCCACTTCCACTGACTGTAGTGTGCCCACTGCCAGCGCCAACCACTGATACCGGGTGGCACAGTAGTTGCCGATAAATAAGGCCTTTCATTTTTAGACAGTAGTCTAAATTCAGTTGCTTGCCTTCTGCCAGTGTGTGTCAGGCCCACTTCCACTGACTGTAGTGTGCCCACTGCCAGTGCCAACCACTGATACCGGGTGGCACAGTAGCTTGCCGATAAATAAGGCATTTAATTTTTAGACAGTAGTCTAAATTCAGTTGCTTGCCTGCTGCCAGTGTGTGTCAGGCCCACTTCCACTGACTGTAGTGTGCCCACTGCCAGTGCCAACCACTGATACCGGGTGGCACAGTAGCTTGCCGATAAATAAGGCATTTAATTTTTAGACAGTAGTCTAAATTCAGTTGCTTGCCTGCTGCTAGTGTGTGTCAGGCCCACTTCCACTGACTGTAGTGTGCCCACTGCCAGTGCCAACCACTGATACCGGGTGGCACAGTAGCTTGCCGATAAATAAGGCATTTCATTTTTACACATTATTCTAATTTCAGTTGCTTGCCTGCTGCCAGTGTGTGTCAGGCCCACTTCCACTGACTGTAGTCTGCCCACTGCCAGTGCCAACCACTAATTCCGGGTGGCACAGTAGCTTGCCGATAAATAAGGCATTTAATTTTTACACATTAGTCTAATTTCAGTTGCTTGCTTGCTGCCAGTGTGTGTCAGGCCGACTTCCACTGACTGTAGTGTGCCCACTGCCAGTGCCAACCACTGATTCCGGGTGGCACAGTAGCTTGCCGATAAATAAGGCATTTAATTTTTAGACAGTAGTCTAAATTCAGTTGCTTGCCTGCTGCCAGTGTGTGTCAGGCCCACTTCCACTTACTGTAGTGTGCCCACTGCCAGTGCCAACCACTGATACCGGGTGGCACAGTAGATTGCCGATAAATAATGCATTTAATCTTTACACATTAGTCTAATTTCAGTTGCTTGCCTGCTTCCAGTGTGTGTCAGGCCCACTTCCACAGACTGTAGTGTGCCCACTGCCAGTGCCAACCACTGATACCGGGTGGCACAGTAGCTTGCCGATAAATAAGGCTTTTAATTTTTACACATTAGTCTAATTTCAGTTGCTTGCCTGCTGCCAGTGTGTGTCAGGCCCACTTCCACTGACTGTAGTGTGCCCACTGCCAGTGCCAACCACTGATACCGGGTGGCACAGTAGCTTGCCGATAAATAAGGCTTTTAATTTTTACACATTAGTCTAATTTCAGTTGCTTGCCTGCTGCCAGTATGTGTCAGGCCCACTTCCACTGACTGTAGTGTGCCCACTGCCAGTGCCAACCACTGATACCGGGTGGCACAGTAGCTTGCCGATAAATAAGGCATTTAATTTTTAGACAGTAGTATAAATTCAGTTGCTTGCCTGCTGCCAGTGTGTGTCAGGCCCACTTCCACTGACTGTAGTGTGCCCACTGCCAGTGCCAACCACTGATAGCGGGTGGCACAGTAGCTTGCCGATAAATGAGGCATTTAATTTTTACACATTAGTCTAATTTCAGTTGCTTGCCTGCTGCCAGTGTGTGTCAGGCCCACTTCCACTGACTGTAGTGTGCCCACTGCCAGTGCCAAACACTGATACCGGGTGGCACAGTAGCTTGCCGATAAATAAGGCTTTTAATTTTTACACATTAGTCTAATTTCAGTTACTTGCCTGCTGCGAGTGTGTGTCAGGCCCACTTCCACTGACTGTAGTGTGCCCACTGCCAGTGCCAACCACTGATACCGGGTGGCACAGTAGCTTGCCGATAAATAAGGCATTTAATTTTTAGACAGTAGTCTAAATTCAGTTGCTTGCTTGCTGCCAGTGTGTGTCAGCCCCACTTCCACTGACTGTAGTGTGCCCACTGCCAGTGCCAACCACTGATACCGGGTGGCACAGTAGCTTGCCGATAAATAAGGCATTTCATTTTTAGACAGTAGTCTAAATTCAGTTGCTTGCCTGCTGCCAGTGTGTGTCAGGCCCACTTCCACTGACTGTAGTGTGCCTACTGCCAGTGCCAACCACTGATACCGGGTGGCACAGTAGCTTGCCGATAAATAAGGCATTTCATTTTTACACATTAGTCTAATTTCAGTTGCTTGCCTGCTGCCAGTGTGTGTCAGGCCCACTTCCACTGACTGTAGTGTGCCCACTGCCAGTGCCAACCACTGATACCGGGTGGCACAGTAGCTTGCCGATAAATAATGCATTAAATTTTTAGACAGTAGTCTAAATTCAGTTGCTTGCCTGCTGCCAGTGTGTGTCAGGCCCACTTCCACTGACTGTAGTGTGCCCACTGCCATTGCCAACCACTGATACCGGGTGGCACAGTAGCTTGCCGATAAATAAGGCATTTCATTTTTAGACAGAAGTCTAAATTCAGTTGCATGCCTGCTACCAGTGTGTGTCAGGCCCACTTCCACTGACTGTAGTGTGCCCACTGCCAGTGCCAACCACTGATACCGGGTGGCACAGTAGCTTGCCGATAAATAAGGCATTTAATTTTTAGACAGCAGTCTAATTTCAGTTGCTTTCCTGCTGCCAGTGTGTGTCAGGCCCACTTCCACTGACTGTAGTGTGCCCACTGCCAGTGCCAACCACTAATACCGGGTGGCACAGTAGCTTGCGCGATAAATAAGGCATTTAATTTTTACACATTAGTCTAATTTCAGTTGCTTGCCTGCTGCCAGTGTGTGTCAGGCCCACTTCCACTGACTGTAGTGTGCCCACTGCCAGTGCCAACCACTGATACCGGGTGGCACAGTAGCTTGCCGATAAATAAGGCATTTAATTTTTAGACAGTAGTCTAAATTCAGTTGCTTGCCTGCTGCCAGTGTGTGTCAGGCCCACTTCCACTGACTGTAGTGTGCCCACTGCCAGTGCCAACCACTGATACCGGGTGGCACAGTAGCTTGCCGATAAATAAGGCATTTAATCTTTACACATTAGTCTAATTTCAGTTGCTTGCCTGCTGCCAGTGTGTGTCAGGCCCACTTCCACAGACTGTAGTGTGCCCACTGCCAGTGCCAACCACTGATACCGGGTGGCACAGTAGCTTGCCGATAAATAAGGCTTTTAATCTTTACACATTAGTCTAATTTCAGTTACTTGCCTGCTGCCAGTGTGTGTCAGGCCCACTTCCACTGACTGTAGTGTGCCCACTGCCAGTGCCAGCCACTGATACCGGGTGGCACAGTAGCTTGCCGATAAATAAGGCTTTTAATTTTTACACATTAGTCTAATTTCAGTTACTTGCCTGCTGCCAGAATGTGTCAGGCCCACTTCCACTGACTGTAGTGTGCCCACTGCCAGTGCCAACCACTGATACCGGGTGGCACAGTAGCTTGCCGATAAATAAGGCATTTCATTTTTAGACAGTAGTCTAAATTCAGTTGTTTGCCTGCTGCCAGTGTTTGTCAGGCCCACTTCCACTGACTGTAGTGTGCCCACTGCCAGTGCCAACCACTGATAGCCGGGTGGCACAGTAGCTTGCCGATAAATAAGGCATTTAATTTTTAGACAGTAGTATAAATTCAGTTGCTTGCCTGCTGCCAGTGTGTGTCAGGCCCACTTCCACTGACTGTAGTGTGCCCACTGCCAGTGCCAACCACTGATAGCCGGGTGGCACAGTAGCTTGCCGATAAATGAGGCATTTAATTTTTACACATTAGTCTAATTTCAGTTGCTTGCCTGCTGCCAGTGTGTGTCAGGCCCACTTCCACAGACTGTAGTGTGCCCACTGCCAGTGCCAAACACTGATACCGGGTGGCACAGTAGCTTGCCGATAAATAAGTCTTTTAATTTTTACACATTAGTCTAATTTCAGTTGCTTGCCTGCTGCCAGTGTGTGTCAGGCCCACTTCCACTGACTGTAGTGTGCCCACTGCCAGTGCCAACCACTGATACCGGGTGGCACAGTAGCTTGCCGATAAATAAGGCTTTTAATTTTTAGACATTAGTCTAATTTCAGTTACTTGCCTGCTGCCAGTGTGTGTCAGGCCCACTTCCACTGACTGTAGTGTGCCCACTGCCAGTGCCAACCACTGATACCGGGTGGCACAGTAGCTTGCCGATAAATAAGGCATTTACATTTTTACACATTAGTCTAATTTCAGTTGCTTGCCTGCTGCCAGTGTGTGTCAGGCCGACTTCCACTGACTGTAGTGTGCCCACTGCCAGTGCCAGCCACTGATACCGGGTGGCACAGTAGCTTGCCGATAAATAAGGCATTTAATTTTTACACATTAGTCTAATTTCAGTTGCTTGCCTGCTGCCAGTGTGTGTCAGGCCCACTTCCACTGACTGTAGTGTGCCCACTGCCAGTGCCAACCACTGATACCGGGTGGCACAGTAGCTTGCCGATAAATAAGGCCTTTCATTTTTAGACAGTAGTCTAAATTCAGTTGCTTGGCTTCTGCCAGTGTGTGTCAGGACCACTTCCACTGACTGTAGTGTGCCCACTGCCAGTGCCAACCACTGATACCGGGTGGCACAGTAGCTTGCCGATAAATAAGGCATTTAATTTTTAGACAGTAGTCTAAATTCAGTTGCTTGCCTGCTGCCAGTGTGTGTCAGGCCCACTTCCACTGACTGTAGTGTGCCCACTGCCAGTGCCAACCACTGATACCGGGTGGCACAGTAGCTTGCCGATAAATAAGGCATTTAATTTTTAGACAGTAGTCTAAATTCAGTTGCTTGCCTGCTGCTAGTATGTGTCAGGCCCACTTCCACTGACTGTAGTGTGCCCACTGCCAGTGCCAACCACTGATACCGGGTGGCACAGAAGCTTGCCGATAAATAAGGCATTTCATTTTTACACATTATTCTAATTTCAGTTGCTTGCCTGCTGCCAGTGTGTGTCAGGCCCACTTCCACTGACTGTAGTCTGCCCACTGCCAGTGCCAACCACTAATTCCGGGTGGCACAGTAGCTTGCCGATAAATAAGGCATTTAATTTTTACACATTAGTCTAATTTCAGTTGCTTGCCTGCTGCCAGTGTGTGTCAGGCCGACTTCCACTGACTGTAGTGTGCCCACTGCCAGTGCCAACCACTGATACCGGGTGGCACAGTAGCTTGCCGATAAATAAGGCATTTAATTTTTAGACAGTAGTCTAAATTCAGTTGCTTGCCTGCTGCCAGTGTGTGTCAGGCCCACTTCCACTGACTGTAGTGTGCCCACTGCCAGTGCCAACCACTGATACCGGGTGGCACAGTAGCTTGCCGATAAATAAGGCATTTAATTTTTACACATTAGTCTAATTTCAGTTGCTTGCCTGCTGCCAGTATGTGTCAGGCCCACTTCCACTGACTGTAGTGTGCCCACTGCCAGTGCCAACCACTGATACCGGGTGGCACAGTAGCTTGCCGATAAATAAGGCATTTCATTTTTAGACAGTAGTCTAAATTCAGTTGTTTGCCTGCTGCCAGTGTGTGTCAGGCCCACTTTCACTGACTGTAGTATGCCCACTGCCAGTGCCAACCACTGATAGCGGGTGGCACAGTAGCTTGCCGATAAATAAGGCATTTAATTTTTACACATTAGTCTAATTTCAGTTGCTTGCCTGCTGCCAGTGTGTGTCAGGCCCACTTCCACTGACTGTAGTGTGCCCACTGCCAGTGCCAACCACTGATACCGGGTGGTACAGTAGCTTGCCGATAAATAAGGCATTACATTTTTACACTTTAGTGTAATTTCAGTTGCTTGCCTGCTGCCAGTGTGTGTCAGGCCCACTTCCACTGACTGTAGTGTGCCCACTGCCAGTGCCAGCCACTGATACCGGGTGGCACAGTAGCTTGCCGATAAATAAGGCATTTAATTTTTACACATTAGTCTAATTTCAGTTGCTTGCCTGCTGCCAGTGTGTGTCAGGCCCACTTCCACTGACTGTAGTGTGCCCACTGCCAGTGCCAACCACTGATACCGGGTGGCACAGTAGCTTGCCGATAAATAAGGCCTTTCATTTTTAGACAGTAGTCTAAATTCAGTTGCTTGGCTTCTGCCAGTGTGTGTCAGGCCCACTTCCACTGACTGTAGTGTGCCCACTGCCAGTGCCAACCACTGATACCGGGTGGCACAGTAGCTTGCCGATAAATAAGGCATTTAATTTTTAGACAGTAGTCTAAATTCAGTTGCTTGCCTGCTGCCAGTGTGTGTCAGGCCCACTTCCAATGACTGTAGTGTGCCCACTGCCAGTGCCAACCACTGATACCGGGTGGCAAAGTAGCTTTCCGATAAATAAGGCTTTTAATTTTTACACATTAGTCTAATTTCAGTTACTTGCCTGCTGCCAGTGTGTGTCAGGCCCACTTCCACTGACTGTAGTGTGCCCACTGCCAGTGCCAACCACTGATACCGGGTGGCACAGTAGCTTGCCGATAAATAAGGCATTTCATTTTTAGACAGTAGTCTAAATTCAGTTGCTTGCCTGCTGCCAGTGTGTGTCAGGCCCACTTCCACTGACTGTAGTGTGCCCACTGCCAGTGCCAACCACTGATAGCGGGTGGCACAGTAGCTTGCCGATAAATAAGGCATTTAATTTTTAGACAGTAGTATAAATTCAGTTGCTTGCCTGCTGCCAGTGTGTGTCAGGAAGAAGCGGGAAGCGAAACGTACGTTGGGGTTGAGGAAGCACTACCTCCACATCGGTCTGTATCTTTACCCTTTGTATACTTTCTGTAACCGACCTTTTGAACATTGGGACATGTGTTTCTACCCTATGCTTATATACTGTGGATGGATTGTATCCACTTGCTCCATTCATCTATTGTGATATGCACTGGTCAGTTATATGGTTGTAGTCATATCACACTGGCTACTAGCACATTGTGAATAGGGTTTATGGGTACAGACCTTTGTGGAGTGTGATTACCGTCCACCAATTCTATGAGGATCCTTTTTAAAATTTTGGCTTGCTATTTGTGTATTTTTAACATTATGAAATAAAATTTGATTTTTTATTATATAATGTGGTGATTTATTGTGGCAGTGTGTGTCAGGCCCACTTCCACTGACTGTAGTGTGCCCACTGCCAGTGCCAACCACTGATAGCGGGTGGCACAGTAGCTTGCCGATAAATGAGGCATTTAATTTTTACACATTAGTCTAATTTCAGTTGCTTGCCTGCTGCCAGTGTATGTCAGGCCCACTTCCACAGACTGTAGTGTGCCCACTGCCAGTGCCAAACACTGATACCGGGTGGCACAGTAGCTTGCCGATAAATAAGTCTTTTAATTTTTACACATTAGTCTAATTTCAGTTACTTGCCTGCTGCCAGTGTGTGTCAGGCCCACTTCCACACTGACTGTAGTGTGCCCACTGCCAGTGCCAACCACTGATACCGGGTGGCACAGTAGCTTGCCGATAAATAAGGCTTTTAATTTTTACACATTAGTCTAATTTCAGTTACTTGCCTGCTGCCAGTGTGTGTCAGGCCCACTTCCACTGACTGTAGTGTGCCCACTGCCAGTGCCAACCACTGATACCGGGTGGTACAGTAGCTTGCCGATAAATAAGGCATTACATTTTTACACTTTAGTGTAATTTCAGTTGCTTGCCTGCTGCCAGTGTCTGTCAGGCCGAATTCCACTGACTGTAGTGTGCCCACTGCCAGTGCCAACCACTGATACCGGGTGGCACAGTAGCTTGCCGATAAATAAGGCATTTAATTTTTACACATTAGTCTAATTTCAGTTGCTTGCCTGCTGCCAGTGTGTGTCTGGCCCACTTCCACTGACTGTAGTGTGCCCACTGCCAGCGCCAACCACTGTTACCGGGTGGCACAGTAGCTTGCCGATAAATAAGGCATTTCATTTTTAGACAGTAGTCTAAATTCAGTTGCTTGGCTTCTGCCAGTGTGTGTCAGGCCCACTTCCACTGACTGTAGTGTGCCCACTGCCAGTGCCAACCACTGATACCGGGTGGCACAGTAGCTTGACGATAAATAAGGCATTTAATTTTTAGACAGTAGTCTAAATTCAGTTGCTTGCCTGCTGCTAGTGTGTGTCAGGCCCACTTCCACTGACTGTAGTGTGCCCACTGCCAGTGCCAACCACTGATACCGGGTGGCACAGTAGCTTGCCGATAAATAAGGCATTTCATTTTTACACATTATTCTAATTTCAGTTGCTTGCCTGCTGCCAGTGTGTGTCAGGCCCACTTCCACTGACTGTAGTCTGCCCACTGCCAGTGCCAACTACTAATTCCGGGTGGCACAGTAGCTTGCCGATAAATAAGGCATTTCATTTTTACACATTATTCTAATTTCAGTTGCTTGCCTGCTGCCAGTGTGTGTCAGGCCCACTTCCACTGACTGTAGTCTGCCCACTGCCAGTGCCAACCACTAATTCCGGGTGGCACAGTAGCTTGCCGATAAATAAGGCATTTAATTTTTACACATTAGTCTAATTTCAGTTGCTTGCCTGCTGCCAGTGTGTGTCAGGCCCACTTCCACTGACTGTAGTGTGCCCACTGCCAGTGCCAACCACTGATACCGGGTGGCACAGTAGCTTGCCGATAAATATGGCATTTCATTTTTAGACAGTAGTCTAAATTCAGTTGTTTGCCTGCTGCCAGTGTGTGTCAGGCCCACTTCCACTGACTGTAGTGTGCCAACTGCCAGTGCCAACCACTGATACCGGGTGGCACAGTAGCTTGCCGATAAATAAGGCTTTTAATTTTTAGACAGTAGTCTAAATTCAGTTGCTTGCCTGCTTCCAGTATGTGTCAGGCCCACTTCCACTGACTGTAGTGTGCCCACTGCCAGTGCCAACCACTGATACCGGGTGGCACAGTAGCTTGCCGATAAATAACGCATTTAATTTTTAGACAGTAGTCTAAATTCAGTTGCTTGCCTGCTGCCAGTGTGTGTCAGGCCCACTTCCACTGACTGTAGTGTGCCCACTGCAAGTGCCAACCACAGATTCCGGGTGGCACAGTAGCTTGCCGATAAATAAGGCATTTAATTTTTACACATTAGTCTAATTTCAGTTGCTTGACTGCTGCCAGTGTGTGTCAGGCCACTTCCACTGACTGTAGTGTGCCCACTGCCAGTGCCAACCACTGATACCGGGTGGCACAGTAGCTTGCCGATAAATAAGGCATTACATTTTTACACTTTAGTGTAATTTCAGTTGCTTGCCTGCTGCCAGTGTGTGTCTGGCCCATTTCCACTGACTGTAGTGTGCTCACTGCCAGTGCCAACCACTGATACCGGGTGGCACAGTAGCTTGCCGATAAATAAGGCATTTAATTTTTAGACAGTAGTCTAAATTCAGTTGCTTGCCTGCTGCCAGTGTGTGTCAGGCCCACTTCCACTGACTGTAGTGTGCCCACTGCCAGTGCCAAACACTGATACCGGGTGGCACAGTAGCTTGCCGATAAATAAGGCATTAAATTTTTAGACAGTAGTCTAAATTCAGTTGCTTGCCTGCTGCCAGTGTGTGTCAGCCCCACTTCCACTGACTGTAGTGTGCCCACTGCCAGTGCCAACCACTGATACCGGGTGGCACAGTAGCTTGCCGATAAATAAGGCATTTCATTTTTACACATTAGTCTAATTTCAGTTGCTTGCCTGCTGCCAGTGTGTGTCAGGCCCACTTCCACTGACTGTAGTGTGCCCACTGCCAGTGCCAACCACTGATACCGGGTGGCACAGTAGCTTGCCCGATAAATAATGCATTAAATTTTTAGACAGTAGTCTAAATTCAGTTGCTTGCCTGCTGCCAGTGTGTGTCAGGCCCACTTCCACTGACTGTAGTGTGCCCACTGCCAGTGCCAGCCACTGATACCGGGTGGCACAGTAGCTTGCCAATAAATAAGGCATTTCATTTTTAGACAGATGTCTAAATTCAGTTGCATGCCTGCTACCAGTGTGTGTCAGGCCCACTTCCACTGACTGTAGTGTGCCCACTGCCAGTGCCAACCACTGATACCGGGTGGCACAGTAGCTAGCCGATAAATAAGGCATTTAATTTTTAGACAGCAGTCTAATTTCAGTTGCTTTCCTGCTGCCAGTGTGTGTCAGGCCCACTTCCACTGACTGTAGTGTGCCACTGCCAGTGCCAACCACTAATTACCAGGTGGCACAGTAGCTTGCCGATAAATAAGGCATTTAATTTTTACACATTAGTCTAATTTCAGTTGCTTGCCTGCTGTCAGTGTGTGTCAGGCCCACTTCCACTGACTGTAGTGTGCCCACTGCCAGTGCCAACCACTGATACCGGGTGGCACAGTAGCTTGCCGATAAATAAGGCATTTAATTTTTAGACAGTAGTCTAAATTCAGTTGCTTGCCTGCTGCCAGTATGTCAGGCCCACTTCCACTGACTGTAGTGTGCCCACTGCCAGTGCCAGCCACTGATACCGGGTGGCACAGTAGATTGCCGATAAATAAGGCATTTTAATCTTTACACATTAGTCTAATTTCAGTTGCTTGCCTGCTGCCAGTTGTGTGTCAGGCCCACTTCCACAGACTGTAGTGTGCCCACTGCCAGTGCCAACCACCTGATACCGGGTGGCACAGTAGCTTGCCCGATAAATAAGGCATTTAATTTTTACACATTAGTCTAATTTCAGTTGCTTGCCTGCTGCCAGTGTGTGTCAGGCCCACTTCCACTGACTGTAGTGTGCCCACTGCCAGTGCCAGCCACTGATACCGGGTGGCACAGTAGCTTGCCGATAAATAAGGCATTTAATTTTTAGACAGTAGTCTAAATTCATTGCTTGCCTGCTGCCAGTGTGTGTCAGGCCCACTTCCACTGACTGTAGTGTGCCCACTGCCAGTGCCAACCACGCTGATACCGTGGTGGCACAGTAGCTTGCCGATAAATAAGGCATTTAATTTTTACACAGTAGTCTAAATTCACTTGCTTGCCGGCTGCCAGTGTGTGTCAGGCCCACTTCCACTGACTGTAGTGTGCCCACTGCCAGTGCTCAACCGCTGATACCGGGTGGCACAGTAGCTTGCCGATAAATAAGGCTATTTAATTTTTAGACAGTAGTCTAAATTTCAGTTGCTTGCCTGCTGCCAGGTGTGTGTCAGGCCCACTTCCACTGACTGTAGTGTGCCTGCTGCCAGTGCCAGCCACTGATACGCGGGTGGCACAGTAGCTTGCCGATAAATAAGGCATTTAATTTTTAGACAGTAGTCTAAATTCAGTTGCTTGCCTGCTGCCAGTGTGTGTCAGGCCCACTTCCACTGACTGTAGTGTGCCCACTGCCAGTGCCAACCACTGATACCGGGTGGCACAGTAGCTTGCCGATAAATAAGGCATTTAGTTTTTAGACAGTAGTCTAAATTCAGTTGACTTGCCTGCTGCCAGTGTGTGTCAGGCCCACTTCCACTGACTGTAGTGTGCCCACTGCCAGTGCCAGCCACTGATACCGGGTGGCACAGTAGCTTGCCGATAAATAAGGCATTTAATTTTTACACAGTAGTCTAAATTCAGTTGCTTGCCTGCTGCCAGTGTGTGTCAGGCCCACTTCCACTGACTGTAGTGTGCCCACTGCCGGTGCCAACCACTGATGCCGGGTGGCTACAGTAGCTTGCCGATAAATAAGGCATTTAATCTTTAGACATTAGTCTAATTTCAGTTGCTTGCCTGCTGTTAGTGTGTGTCAGGCCGCACCCACTGACTGTAGTGTGCCCACTGCCAGTGCCAGCCACTGATACCGGGTGGCACGGTAGCTTGCCCGATAAATAAGGCTTTTAATTTTGACACAGTAGTCTAATTTCAGTTGCTTGCCTGCTGCCGGTGTGTGTCAGGCCCACTTCCACTGACTGTAGTGTGCCACTGCCAGTGCCAGCCACTGATACCTGGTGGCACAGTAGCTTGCCGATAGATAAGGCATTTTAATTTTTACACATTAGTCTAATTTCAGTTGCTTGCCTGCTGCCAGTGTGTGTCAGGCCCACTTCACTGACTGAGCTGTGCCCACTGCCAGTGCCAACCACTGATACGCGGGTGGCACAGTAGCTTGCCGATAAATAGGCATTTCATTTTTAGACAGTAGTCTAAATTCAGTCCTGCCTGCTGCCGGTGTGTGTCAGGCCCACTCCACTGACTGTAGTGTGCCTTCCACTGCCAGTGCCAACCACTGATAGCCGAGGTGGCACAGTGGCTTGCCGCGATAAATAAGGCATTTAATTTTTAGACAGTAGTCTAAATTGTGTTGCTTGCCTGCTGCCGGTGCCTGTCAGGCCCACTGCCATCGGGACGGTAGTAGCCCGCTTGCCACGATGCTTATCGACACGACTTTTGCGTGGGCATTTATTTAGACGGTAGTCTAAATTCGGTTAGCCTGCTGCTCGGGTGCGTCACCGGAGACTGTGGTGCCGTCAATAGGGCATTTAATTTTGGCACGATGAGTCCAATTTCGGTTGCTGGCCTGCTGCCAGTGTGTCGGGCCCACTCCACGAGCTGTGGTAGTGCCCACTGCCAGGTGCCCGCCACTGTAAATCCGAGTTGGCTATTGCCCCGTCAGCACGCTGTCAGGTTTCGGTTGCTTGCCTGACTGCTGTGTCTCAGGTCGGCTGCCCGCCGGCACTGTGTGATCAGTCGCAACAACGGTGACGCCCCTGCGGCATGGCCGCGATACCGGTGGCACATGTGCGGCCCGATGCCTGGGCATTTGTACATGCAGTGAGTCTAAATTCGGTTCGCCTGCCTGCCGTGCGGTCGGAGCCCGCTCCCGCGGCAGCAGTGTTAGCCGCTGCCAGTGCCAACCGCGTTGCGGGCGTCGGACCCAGCGCCTGCTGCCACATTCTCGGGCCTGCTACCACGCAGGCATGTGTGCCCACGCTGCCGGTACCGCTGCCCAGGAGTGGCACGGCAGCTGCGCAAGCTAGGCGTTGTACAACGGCCGGTCTGGTGTCGATTTGGCTTGACTGCTACTGCTGAATATGCCGACCCGCTCACAGACAACGAATATTGCCCACCGCCAGTCGATGCGTGTGGCATTTGACGCAGACGGTAATCCCCAGCCTGCGTGGTATGTCAGGTACGCTGGTGCTGCCACGCCACGTGCCCAGCTCGCTGCCCGGGTGACTGCCCGATAAAGGCGTTGTGCAGACCGGTGGTCTTCGGTTACGCGGCCGTGTGTCTGTTTCGAGCCCACTTTCTGGCAATGCAGCACTGCCCACCGCTGATACCGGTGTGCTTGCTGCGACCAAATGGCATCGGGTACGAACGGTGGTCTAAATTCGGTGGCACCGACTTGACCCCGCGCCACGTCAGCAATTAGCGCTGCCGTGCCCGCCACCGGTGGCGCATTGCTTTGCGACAAATGGGCGTTTGTGCAGACAGGCCCAGACTAATTTCTGTCGAGGCCGCTCCTAACGCTGTGTGCTTAACGCCAGTGCCAATCGACACGACTTTTGCGTGGGCATTGATCCAGACGGTAGTCTAGATTCGGTCAGCCTGCTGCTCGGGTACTTCACCGGAACTGTGGTGCCGTCAATGGGCATTGATTCTGGACGATGATCCTTTCGGTTGCTTGCCTGCTGCCGGTCTGTGGAGACACTCCACGGGCACTGTACTGACGACTGCAGCCAAGTGCCCGCTGTAAATCCGTGTTTATTGCCCACGTCAGCACGCTGTCCGGTTTCGGCTGCTTGCCTGCTGCTGTGTGCCAGGCGACTCCACGCGGCACTGTGTGCAGCCCACTGCCAGTGCCAACCGCGATACCGGTTGGCGCAGTGGCCAACGCCTGGGCATTTGTACATGCTGGTGATCTAAACCCGGCTGCTTGCCAACCGTGCGGCCGGAGCCGCTCCCGCGGCAACAGTGTTAGCCGCTGCCAGTGCCGACCGTGTTGCGGGCGTCGGACCCAGCGCCTGCTGCCACATTCTCGGGCCTAGCTCCACGCGACATGTGTGCCCACGCTGCCGGTACCGCTGCCCAGGAGTGGCACGGCAACTGCGCAAGCTAGGCGTTGTACAACGGCCAGTCTGGTTTCGATTTGGCTTGCTGCTGCGCCGAATATGTCGACCCGCTCACAGACAACGAATATGTGCCACTGCCAACGATAAATGGGCATTTAGTGCAGACGGTAGTCCCAACAGCCTGCGTGGTATGTCAGGTACTCTGGTGCTGCCACGCCACGTGCCCTGCTCGCTGCCCGGGTGACTGCCCGATAAAGGCGTTGTGCAGACCGGTGGTCTTCGGTTACGCGGCCGTGTGTCTGTTTCGAGCCCACTTTCTGGCAATGCAGCACTGCCCACCGCTGATACCGGTGTGCTTGCTGCGACCAAATGGCATTTGGTACGAACGGTGGTCTAAATTCGGTGGCACCGACTTGACCCCGCGCCACGCAGCAATTAACGCTGCCGTGCCCACCACCGGTGGCGCATTGCTTTGCGACAAATGGGCGTTTGTGCAGACAGGCCCAGTCTAATTTCTGTCGAGGCCGCTCCTAACGCTGTGTGCTTAATGCCAGTGCCAACTTTCATTGACCGAATGTTTGAGGCCCTTGCCGACTAGACATTTAATGGTGATCTAAATTCGTGCACTGCTACCGATCTGTCATCAGCACTAACTGCGACTGCAGCCGTGCCCGCTGCCGGTGCCCACCACTCGCCCGGTGACTTTGGCGTGACTTTGCCCGATCAATAAGGCGTTGCAGATTCTGAACAGTCAGTCTAAAATTCGGTTTAACGCCTGCTGCCGGTGTGTGTCGAAGGCCGCTTCCGCTGACACGTGGTGTGCCCCGCCAGTGCCAGCCGCTGATACCGGGGTGGCACGGTAGTCTTTGCCGATACGTAAGGCGTTTAATCTACGGACGGTAGTCTGGAAATTCGGTCGCTTGCCTGCTGCCGGTGTGTGTCGGGCCCGCTTCACGCAGACTGTGGTGTTGCACTGCTCAGTGCCAACACCACTGATACCGGGTGGCACAGTAGCGGCTTGCCGATACAATAAGGCATTTAGTTTTAGCAGACAGTAGTCTAAATTTCAGTTGCTTGCCTGCTGCCAGTGTGTGTCAGGCCCACTTCCACTGACTGTAGTGTGCCCACTGCCAGTGCCAACCACTGATACCGGGTGGCACAGTAGCTTGCCGATAAATAAGGCATTTAATTTTTAGACAGTAGTCTAAATTTCAGTTGCTTGCCTGCTACCGGGTGGCACAGTAGCTTGCCGATAAATAAGGCATTTAATTTTTAGACAGTAGTCTAAATTCAGTTGCTTGCCTGCTGCCAGTGTGTGTCAGGCCCACTTCCACTGACTGTAGTGTGCCCACTGCCAGTGCCAACCACTGATACCGGGTGGCACAGTAGCTTGCCGATAAATAAGGCATTTAATTTTTTAGACAGTAGTCTAAATTCAGTTGCTTGCCTGCTGCCAGTGTGTGTCAGGCCCACTTCCACTGACTGTAGTGTGCCCACTGCCAGTGCCAACCACTGATACCGGGTGGCACAGTAGCTTGCCGATAAATAAGGCATTTAATTTTTAGACAGTAGTCTAAATTCAGTTGCTTGCCTGCTGCCAGTGTGTGTCAGGCCCACTTCCACTGACTGTAGTGTGCCCACTGCCAGTGCCAACCACTGATACCGGGTGGCACAGTAGCTTGCCGATAAATAAGGCATTTAATTTTTAGACAGTAGTCTAAATTCAGTTGCTTGCCTGCTGCCAGTGTGTGTCAGGCCCACTTCCACTGACTGTAGTGTGCCCACTGCCAGTGCCAACCACTGATACCGGGTGGCACAGTAGCTTGCCGATAAATAAGGCATTTAATTTTTTAGACAGTAGTCTAAATTTCAGTTGCTTGCCTGCTGCCAGTGTGTGTCAGGCCCACTTCCACTGACTGTAGTGTGCCCACTGCCAGTGCCAACCACTGATACCGGGTGGCACAGTAGCTTGCCGATAAATAAGGCATTTAATTTTTAGACAGTAGTCTAAATTTCAGTTGCTTGCCTGCTGCCAGTGTGTGTCAGGCCCACTTCCACTGACTGTAGTGTGCCCACTGCCAGTGCCAACCACTGATACCGGGTGGCACAGTAGCTTGCCGATAAATAAGGCATTTAATTTTTTAGACAGTAGTCTAAATTCAGTTGCTTGCCTGCTGCCAGTGTGTGTCAGGCCCACTTCCACTGACTGTAGTGTGCCCACTGCCAGTGCCAACCACTGATACCGGGTGGCACAGTAGCTTGCCGATAAATAAGGCATTTAATTTTTTAGACAGTAGTCTAAATTCAGTTGCTTGCCTGCTGCCAGTGTGTGTCAGGCCCACTTCCACTGACTGTAGTGTGCCCACTGCCAGTGCCAACCACTGATACCGGGTGGCACAGTAGCTTGCCGATAAATAAGGCATTTAATTTTTAGACAGTAGTCTAAATTCAGTTGCTTGCCTGCTGCCAGTGTGTGTCAGGCCCACTTCCACTGACTGTAGTGTGCCCACTGCCAGTGCCAACCACTGATACCGGGTGGCACAGTAGCTTGCCGATAAATAAGGCATTTAATTTTTTAGACAGTAGTCTAAATTCAGTTGCTTGCCTGCTGCCAGTGTGTGTCAGGCCCACTTCCACTGACTGTAGTGTGCCCACTGCCAGTGCCAACCACTGATACCGGGTGGCACAGTAGCTTGCCGATAAATAAGGCATTTAATTTTTAGACAGTAGTCTAAATTCAGTTGCTTGCCTGCTGCCAGTGTGTGTCAGGCCCACTTCCACTGACTGTAGTGTGCCCACTGCCAGTGCCAACCACTGATACCGGGTGGCACAGTAGCTTGCCGATAAATAAGGCATTTAATTTTTAGACAGTAGTCTAAATTCAGTTGCTTGCCTGCTGCCAGTGTGTGTCAGGCCCACTTCCACTGACTGTAGTGTGCCCACTGCCAGTGCCAACCACTGATACCGGGTGGCACAGTAGCTTGCCGATAAATAAGGCATTTAATTTTTAGACAGTAGTCTAAATTCAGTTGCTTGCCTGCTGCCAGTGTGTGTCAGGCCCACTTCCACTGACTGTAGTGTGCCCACTGCCAGTGCCAACCACTGATACCGGGTGGCACAGTAGCTTGCCGATAAATAAGGCATTTAATTTTTAGACAGTAGTCTAAATTCAGTTGCTTGCCTGCTGCCAGTGTGTGTCAGGCCCACTTCCACTGACTGTAGTGTGCCCACTGCCAGTGCCAACCACTGATACCGGGTGGCACAGTAGCTTGCCGATAAATAAGGCATTTAATTTTTTAGACAGTAGTCTAAATTCAGTTGCTTGCCTGCTGCCAGTGTGTGTCAGGCCCACTTCCACTGACTGTAGTGTGCCCACTGCCAGTGCCAACCACTGATACCGGGTGGCACAGTAGCTTGCCGATAAATAAGGCATTTAATTTTTTAGACAGTAGTCTAAATTCAGTTGCTTGCCTGCTGCAGTGTGTGTCAGGCCCCGACTTCCATGGCTGTAGTGTGCCCACTGCCAGTGCCAACCACTGATACCGGGTGGCACAGTGGCTTGCCGATAAATAAGGCATTTAGTACTTAGACAGTAGTCTAAATTCCAGTTGCTTGCCTGCTGCCAGTGTGTGTCAGGCCCACTTCCACTGACTGTAGTGTGCCACTGCCAGTGCCAGCCACTGATACCGGGTGGCACAGTAGCTTGCCGATAAATAAGGCATTTAATTTTTAGACAGTCGTCTAAATTCAGTTGCTATGCCTGCTGCCAGTGTGTGTCAGGCCCACTTCCACTGACTGTAGTGTGCCCACTGCCAGTGCTCAACCACTGATACCGGGTGGCACAGTAGCTTGCCGATAAATAAGGCATTTAATTTTTAGACAGTAGTCTAAATTCAGTTGCTTGCCTGCTGCCAGTGTGTGTCAGGCCCACTTCCACTGACTGTAGTGTGCCCACTGCCAGTGCCAACCACTGATACCGGGTGGCACAGTGGCTTGCCGATAAATAAGGCATTTAATTTTAAGACAGTAGTCTAAATTCAGTTGCTTGCCTGCTGCCAGTGTGTGTCAGGCCCACTTCCACTGACTGTAGTGTGCCCACTGCCAGTGCCAGCCACTGATACCGGGTGGCACAATAGCTTGCCGATAAATAAGGCATTTAATTTTTAGACAGTAGTCTAAATTCAGTTGCATGCCTGCTGCCAGTGTGTGTCAGGCCCACTTCCACTGACTGTAGTGTGCCCACTGCCAGTGCCAACCACTGATACCGGGTGGCACAGTAGCTTGCCGATAAATAAGGCATTTCATTTTTACACATTAGTCTAATTTCAGTTGCTTGCCTGCTGCCAGTGTGTGTCAGGCCCACTTCCACAGACTGTAGTGTGACCACTGCCAGTGCCAACCACTGATACCGGGTGGCACAGTAGCTTGCCGATAAATAAGGCATTAAATTTTTAAACTTTAGTGTAATTTCAGCTGCTTGCCTGCTGCCAGTGTGTGTCAGGCCCACTTCCACTGACTGTAGTGTGCCCACTGCCAGTGCCAACCACTGATACCTGTTGGCACAGTAGCTTTGCCGATAAATAACGGCATTACATTTTACACTTTAGTCTAAATTCAGTTGCTTGCCTGCTGCCAGTGTGTGTCAGGCCCACTTCCACTGACTGTAGTGTGCCCACTGCCAGTGCCAACCACTGATACCGGGTGGCACAGTAGCTTGCCCGATAAATAAGACATTTCATTTTTACACATTAGTCTAAATTCAGTTGTCTTGCCTGCTGCCAGTGTGTGTCAGGCCCACTTCCACTGACTGTAGTGTGCCCACTGCCAGTGCCAATCACTGATACCGGGTGGCACAGTAGCTTGCCGATAAATAAGGCATTTAATTTTTAGACAGTAGTCTAAATTCAGTTGCTTGCCTGCTGCCAGTGTGTGTCAGGCCCACTTCCACTGACTGTAGTGTGCCCACTGCCAGTGCCAACCACTGATACCGGGTGGCACAGTAGCTTGCCGATAAATAAGGCATTTAATTTTTAGACAGTAGTCTAAATTCAGTTGCTTGCCTGCTGCCAGTGTGTGTCAGGCCCACTTCCACAGACTGTAGTGTGCCCACTGCCAGTGCCAACCACTGATACCGGGTGGCACAGTAGCTTGCCGATAAATAAGGCATTTAATTTTTAGACAGTAGTCTAATTTCAGTTGCTTGACTGCTGCCAGTGTTTGTCAGGCCCACTTCCACTGACTGTAGTGTGCCCACTGCCAGTGCCAACCACTGATACCGGGTGGCACAGTAGCTTGCCGATAAATAAGGCATTTCATTTTTATACATTAGTCTAATTTCAGTTGCTTGCCTGCTGCCAGTGTGTGTCAGGCCCACTTCCACAGACTGTAGTGTGCCCACTGCCAGTGCTAACCACTGATACCGGGTGGCACAGTAGCTTGCCGATAAATAAGGCATTTACATTTTTACACATTAGTCTAATTTCAGTTGCTTGCCTGCTGCCAGTGTGTGTCAGGCCCACTTCCACTGACTGTAGTGTGCCCACTGCCAGTGCCAACCACTGATACCGGGTGGCACAGTAGCTTGCCGATAAATATGGCATTTCATTTTTACACATTAGTCTAATTTCAGTTGCTTGCCTGCTGCCAGTGAGTGTCAGGCCCACTTCCACTGACTGTAGTGTGCCCACTGCCAGTGCCAACCACTGATACCGGGTGGCACAGTAGCTTGCCGATAAATAAGGCATTTAATTTTAGACACAGTAGTCTAAATTCAGTTGCTTGCCTGCTGCCAGTGTGTGTCAGGCCCACTTCCACTGACTGTAGTGTGCCCACTGCCAGTGCCAACCACTGATACCGGGTGGCACAGTAGCTTGCCCGATAAATAAGGCATTTAATTTTTAGACAGTAGTCTAAATTCAGTTGCTTGCCTGCTGCCAGTGTGTGTCAGGCCCACTTCCACTGACTGTAGTGTGCCCACTGCCAGTGCCAACCACTGATACCGGGTGGCACAGTAGCTTGCCGATAAATAAGGCATTTACATTTTTACACTTTAGTCTAATTTCAGTTGCTTGCCTGCTGCCAGTGTGTGTCAGGCCCACTTCCACTGACTGTAGTGTGCCCACTGCCAGTGCCAACCACTGATACCGGGTGGCACAGTAGCTTGCCGATAAATAAGGCATTTCATTTTTACACATTAGTCTAAATTCAGTTGCTTGCCTGCTGCCAGTGTGTGTCTGGCCCATTTCCACTGACTGTAGTGTGCCCACTGCCAGTGCCAATCACTGATACCGGGTGGCACAGTAGCTTGCCGATAAATAAGGCATTTAATTTTTATACAGTAGTCTAAATTCAGTTGCTTGCCTGCTGCCAGTGTGTGTCAGGCCCACTTCCACTGACTGTAGTGTGCCCACTGCCAGTGCCAACCACTGATACCGGGAGGCACAGTAGCTTGCCGATAAATAAGGCATTTAATTTTTAGACAGTAGACTAAATTCAGTTGCTTGCCTGCTGCCAGTGTGTGTCAGGCCCACTTCCACAGAATGTAGTGTGCCCACTGCCAGTGCCAAACACTGATACCGGGTGGCACAGTAGCTTGCCGATAAATAAGGCATTTAATTTTTAGACAGTAGTCTAAATTCAGTTGCTTGCCTGCTGCCAGTGTGTGTCAGGCCCACTTCCACTGACTGTAGTGTGCCCACTGCCAGTGCCAACCACTGATACCGGGTGGCACAGTAGATTGCCGATAAATAAGGCATTTAATCTTTACACATTAGTCTAAATTTCAGTTGCTTGCCTGCTGCCAGTGTGTGTCAGGCCCACTTCCACTGACTGTAGTGTGCCCACTGCCAGTGCCAACCACTGATACCGGGTGGCACAGTAGCTTGCCGATAAATAAGGCATTTAATTTTTAGACAGTAGTCTAAATTCAGTTGCTTGCCTGCTGCCAGTGTGTGTCAGGCCCACTTCCACTGACTGTAGTGTGCCCACTGCCAGTGCCAACCACTGATACCGGGTGGCACAGTAACTTGCCGAAAAATAAGGCATTTCATTTTTACACATTAGTCTAATTTCAGTTACTTGCCTGCTGGCAGTGTGTGTCAGGCCCACTTCCACTGACTGTAGTGTGCCCACTGCCAGTGCCAATCACTGATACCGGGTGGCACAGTAGCTTGCCGATAAATAAGGCATTTAATTTTTAGACAGTAGTCTAAATTCAGTTGCTTGCCTGCTGCCAGTGTGTGTCAGGCCCACTTCCACTGACTGTAGTGTGCCCACTGCCAGTGCCAACCACTGATACCGGGTGGCACAGTAGCTTGCCGATAAATAAGGCATTTAATTTTTAGACAGTAGTCTAAATTCAGTTGCTTGCCTGCTGCCAGTGTGTGTCAGGCCCACTTCCACTGACTGTAGTGTGCCCACTGCCAGTGCCAACCACTGATACCGGGTGGCACAGTAGCTTGCCGATAAATAAGGCATTTAATTTTTAGACAGTAGTCTAAATTCAGTTGCTTGCCTGCTGCCAGTGTGTGTCAGGCCCACTTCCACTGACTGTAGTGTGCCCACTGCCAGTGCCAACCACTGATACCGGGTGGCACAGTAGCTTGCCGATAAATAAGGCATTTAATTTTTACACATTAGTCTAATTTCAGTTGCTTGCCTGCTGCCAGTGTGTGTCAGGCCCACTTCCACAGACTGTAGTGTGCCCACTGCCAGTGCCAACCACTGATACCGGGTGGCACAGTAGCTTGCCGATAAATAAGGCATTTCATTTTTAGACATTAGTCTAATTTCAGTTGCTTGCCTGCTGCCAGTGTGTGTCAGGCCCACTTCCACTGACTGTAGTGTGCCCACTGCCAGTGCCAACCACTGATACCGGGTGGCACAGTAGCTTGCCGATAAATAAGGCATTTAATTTTTACACATTAGTCTAATTTCAGTTGCTTGCCTGCTGCCAGTGTGTGTCAGGCCCACTTCCACTGACTGTAGTGTGCCCACTGCCAGTGCCAACCACTGATACCGGGTGGCACAGTAGCTTGCCGATAAATAAGGCATTTAATTTTTAGACATTAGTCTAAATTCAGTTGCTTGCCTGCTGCCAGTGTGTGTCAGGCCCACTTCCACTGACTGTAGTGTGCCCACTGCCAGTGCCAACCACTGATACCGGGTGGCACAGTAGCTTGCCGATAAATAAGGCATTTAATTTTTAGACAGTAGTCTAAATTCAGTTGCTTGCCTGCTGCCAGTGTGTGTCAGGCCCACTTCCACTGACTGTAGTGTGCCCACTGCCAGTGCCAACCACTGATACCGGGTGGCACAGTAGCTTGCCGATAAATAAGGCATTTCATTTTTACACATTAGTCTAATTTCAGTTGCTTGCCTGCTGCCAGTGTGTGTCAGGCCCACTTCCACTGACTGTAGTGTGCCCACTGCCAGTGCCAACCACTGATACCGGGTGGCACAGTAGCTTGCCGATAAATAAGGCATTTACATTTTTAAACATTAGTCTAATTTCAGTTGCTTGCCTGCTGCCAGTGTGTGTCAGGCCCACTTCCACTGACTGTAGTGTGCCCACTGCCAGTGCCAACCACTGATACCGGGTGGCACAGTAGCTTGCCCGATAAATAAGGCATTTACATTTTTACACAGTAGTCTAATTTCAGTTGCTTGCCTGCTGCCAGTGTGTGTCAGGCCCACTTCCACTGACTGTAGTGTGCCCACTGCCAGTGCCAACCACTGATACCGGGTGGCACAGTAGCTTGCCGATAAATAAGGCATTTAATTTTTACACATTAGTCTAAATTCAGTTGCTTGCCTGCTGCCAGTGTGTGTCAGGCCCACTTCCACTGACTGTAGTGTGCCCACTGCCAGTGCTCAACCACTGATACCGGGTGGCACAGTAGCTTGCCGATAAATAAGGCATTTAATTTTTAGACAGTAGTCTAAATTCAGTTGCTTGCCTGCTGCCAGTGTGTGTCAGGCCCACTTCCACTGACTGTAGTGTGCCCACTGCCAGTGCCAACCACTGATACCGGGTGGCACAGTAGCTTGCCGATAAATAAGGCATTTAATTTTTAGACAGTAGTCTAAATTCAGTTGCTTGCCTGCTGCCAGTGTGTGTCAGGCCCACTTCCACTGACTGTAGTGTGCCCACTGCCAGTGCCAACCACTGATACCGGGTGGCACAGTAGCTTGCCGATAAATAAGGCATTTAATTTTTAGACAGTAGTCTAAATTCAGTTGCTTGCCTGCTGCCAGTGTGTGTCAGGCCCACTTCCACTGACTGTAGTGTGCCCACTGCCAGTGCCAATCACTGATACCGGGTGGCACAGTAGCTTGCCGATAAATAATGCATTTAATTTTTAGACAGTAGTCTAAATTCAGTTGCTTGCCTGCTGCCAGTGTGTGTCAGGCCCACTTCCACTGACTGTAGTGTGCCCACTGCCAGTGCCAACCACTGATAGCCGGGTGGCACAGTAGCTTGCCGATAAATAAGGCATTTAATTTTTAGACAGTAGTCTAAATTCAGTTGCTTGCCTGCTGCCAGTGTGTGTCAGGCCCACTTCCACTGACTGTAGTGTGCCCACTGCCAGTGCCAACCACTGATACTGGGTGGCACAGTAGCTTGCCGATAAATAAGGCATTTAATTTTTAGACAGTAGTCTAAATTCAGTTGCTTGCCTGCTGCCAGTGTGTGTCAGGCCAACTTCCACTGACTGTAGTGTGCCCACTGCCAGTGCCAACCACTGATACCGGGTGGCACAGTAGCTTGCCGATAAATAAGGCATTTAATTTATAGACAGTAGTCTAAATTCAGTTGCTTGCCTGCTGCCAGTGTGTGTCAGGCCCACTTCCACTGACTGTAGTGTGCCCACTGCCAGTGCCAACCACTGATACCGGGTGGCACAGTAGCTTGCCGATAAATAAGGCATTTCATTTTTACACATTAGTCTAATTTCAGTTGCTTGCCTGCTGCCAGTGTGTGTCAGGCCCACTTCCACAGACTGTAGTGTGCCCACTGCCAGTGCCAACCACTGATACCGGGTGGCACAGTAGCTTGCCGATAAATAAGGCATTTCATTTTTACACTTTAGTGTAATTTCAGTTGCTTGCCTGCTGCCAGTGTGTGTCAGGCCCACTTCCACTGACTGTAGTGTGCCCACTGCCAGTGCCAACCACTGATACCGGGTGGCACAGTAGCTTGCCGATAAATATGGCATTTCATTTTTACACATTAGTCTAATTTCAGTTGCTTGCCTGCTGCCAGTGAGTGTCTGGCCCACTTCCACTGACTGTAGTGTGCCCACTGCCAGTGCCAACCACTGATACCGGGTGGCACAGTAGCTTGCCGATAAATAAGGCATTTAATTTTAAGACAGTAGTCTAAATTCAGTTGCTTGCCTGCTGCCAGTGTGTGTCAGGCCCACTTCCACTGACTGTAGTGTGCCCACTGCCAGTGCCAACCACTGATACCGGGTGGCACAATAGCTTGCCGATAAATAAGGCATTTAATTTTTAGACAGTAGTCTAAATTCAGTTGCATGCCTGCTGCCAGTGTGTGTCAGGCCCACTTCCACTGACTGTAGTGTGCCCACTGCCAGTGCCAACCACTGATACCGGGTGGCACAGTAGCTTGCCGATAAATAAGGCATTTCATTTTTACACATTAGTCTAATTTCAGTTGCTTGCCTGCTGCCAGTGTGTGTCAGGCCCACTTCCACAGACTGTAGTGTGCCCACTGCCAGTGCCAACCACTGATACCGGGTGGCACAGTAGCTTGCCGATAAATAAGGCATTACATTTTTAAACTTTAGTGTAATTTCAGCTGCTTGCCTGCTGCCAGTGTGTGTCAGGCCCACTTCCACTGACTGTAGTGTGCCCACTGCCAGTGCCAACCACTGATACCGGGTGGCACAGTAGCTTGCCGATAAATAAGGCATTACATTTTTACACTTTAGTGTAATTTCAGTTGCTTGCCTGCTGCCAGTGTGTGTCAGGCCCACTTCCACTGACTGTAGTGTGCCCACTGCCAGTGCCAACCACTGATACCGGGTGGCACAGTAGCTTGCCGATAAATAAGACATTTCATTTTTACACATTAGTCTAAATTCAGTTGTTTGCCTGCTGCCAGTGTGTGTCTGGCCCATTTCCACTGACTGTAGTGTGCCCACTGCCAGTGCCAATCACTGATACCGGGTGGCACAGTAGCTTGCCGATAAATAAGGCATTTAATTTTTAGACAGTAGTCTAAATTCAGTTGCTTGCCTGCTGCCAGTGTGTGTCAGGCCCACTTCCACTGACTGTAGTGTGCCCACTGCCAGTGCCAACCACTGATACCGGGAGGCACAGTAGCTTGCCGATAAATAAGGCATTTAATTTTTAGACAGTAGTCTAAATTCAGTTGCTTGCCTGCTGCCAGTGTGTGTCAGGCCCACTTCCACAGACTGAAGGAGCCCTATATCATTGTTTTATACAATGAAGGGAACACATGGTGGCCTGGTTCCTTTCATTGCATAAAAGAGGTTGGTGGGTGTAATTTAAATAAAGTTTTTCTTACCTGTATGTAGGAAAAAGTGAAGGCAACGGTCCTTGTGATCGGGTGCCATCCAGCTGTCATGCTATTGGTGGTCCAGGCAACGGTCTTCACGTGCAGTAAGCTTTAAAAGAAGAGAAGAAACGGTTATAGCGCATTCACGGCGCAGAAATCATCTGAGAAAGACCCACGTCTCTTCCTTATGATGGATGACCTTCTGAAACAGTTAATTTACAAAGCGGAACTAAAAGGGGGTGAAGAGTGGCTTAAGAAGTGCCTGGATTCCTCCCTTCTTCTCCTGAACCCGCTTTGGCATCCGCTTCCGCTCCTAGCTGCGCAGCCCCTTGCGCGAGCTCAGAGCTAATGGATTCGATCCTGCGTCATCGGCACGCGCAGGCGCGGTGCCCAAGAATATGCTTGTGAGTCTGCTAAGAGAAAAGGAGGGATCGGGTTACTTATTCTCCCGATCCTCCTTCTCTTGGCAGGGCGACATCCAGAAGACGATCTCCGGACCTCAAGAAAACGGCTTCCAGGAAGAAAAACAACCTCCCACTGATCTTCATCCGCCTCCTCAGATCCCTGCACCTGGCCAACGGTCCACTGACGGTGAGGGTATTATTTCTAACATTCAGGACATTGATGTCGTCTCTTTAGGGGATAATTCTATCCCATCTGACAAGATTGCCCTTTTCCAGGATTTCCTGGATTTCATTTCTACAAAGGACAAAGGAGTATCTTCCGCTAGCTTTGTTTCTCAAGGTGGCGGGTCCCCTTTAGATTCCGGTTCTTCTACACATTTGGGCCAGAGCAATTTACCACTACAGGAAACCTGCCATAAAGATACTCTTTTTGTCAAATCTCCCCGTTGGGTTTTCATCTTCCTATTTCAACCAAAGAAAAAATATGGAACAGGGAGTTTTTGGATCTCTACTCCCTGTTGCCAGCAGCTAAGGATGCTGGTAAATTGGAGAAAAAAGATCCAAAAAGCGAGGAAGATAAATCAAAAGCCAAATCCATCTTCAATTGGATTCAGGCTTTTTCTATTTACTGTGCAGTTCTGGGGAACGTCACCCTGAACAGTGCAGTAAATTGTTTTATCATCAGGATTCTGTTTTGGAGGCGTATAGAAATTTCGGGGTTCTGCATGGAATACCTACGACGAGATGTTTCGCCAAAAATTGGCGGTTTATCCGCATCTTCAATGGGGAGAGAAGGACGTAGGCCTTTGGCTGAATCTTATGCTCCCTAACCGTTCTCAATTTTTCGTCCCCAAACAAAAAAGGTGTCTGCTTCTCATTTAATGAGAGTCAATGTAAGTGGGGTTCAAACTGTAAGTACAGACATGAATGTACCTTTTGCACAGGGAACCACCCAGTATTTAAATGTTACAAAAAACAGGGAGTTTCTTCAAAAGATAATATCGGAAAAGGCAACGACACCAGTGAATCTAGCAGAGTTAACTCCCTGGCTAAACTCTTATCCAAACAGGTGGAAGGCTAGATTACTGTTTAATGGGTTTTCTGAGGGTTTCTTTGTTCCCAGTTTCAAGGGGACTGGTTGTGTGTTATTTGACAATTTAAAATCTGTTCATTTAAACCCTTCCGCGGTTCGACAAAAAATTTACAAGGAAATTCAGGAAGGGAGGATTGCGGGCCCCTTTTCTGCGCCTCCTTTCCTAAATTTTCGCATATCACCTATTGGTTTGGTTCCTAAGAAGGAACCAAATTCTTTCCGCTTGATACATCATTTGTCATATCCTAAGAGGTTTTCAGTAAATGACGACATCGACAAGAATTTGGCTTCAGTTTCTTACACATCTTTTGATGCGGCTTTGTCTATTTTGAACAAGTTGGGCTCAGGTTCATTATTAGCAAAAACCGATATAAAGTCAGCATTTCGGTTGCTACCTGTTCACCCCTCGGGTTTTAATTCTTTGGGGTTTCACTTCCAGGGTGAATTCTTTTTGATAAGGCTCTACCCATGGGCTTCGCTCTCTCTTGTTTTTATTTTGAAACTTTAAGCACATTTTTAAACTGGGTGCTGTATCAGCCTTCTGCACCTGGAGAGGCGATACACTACTTGGATGACTTTCTTTTTTTCGGCAAGGGTGAGACTGATCAATGTGAGAATATGCTTCAGAGATTTTTGATCTTGTCCGAACGGTTCGGTATCCCTTTGGCCGAGGAAAAGACAGTGCATCCAACTACTAATTTGACTTTTTGGGGATTGAAATTGACACTATACTTATGCAATTTCGGATTCCCAGGAAAAAATACTTAAGACATGTGGAGACATTGCCAATCTGTTATCTAAGCCGAAGACGACGTTGAGAAATTTGCAATCAGTCTTGGGCTCTTTAAATTTTTTCTGTCGTGTGATTCCCATGGGTAGAGTCTTTTCGAAACGTCTTTATAGTGCAACAAGAGGTGTTTCTTCCCCTTATGCTCATCTACGCTTATCTAGAGCCATGAAAGATGACCTTAGAATTTGGTTAAACTTCCTCCTTAAATTCAACGGTCATGCTATTTGGCAACAGGATTTTGTCTCAGCGGATGCTATTCATTTGCAATCCGATTCCGCTGGTTCCATCGGCTATGGTGTTATTTTTGGAAACAACTGGTCGGCCATGTCTTGGCCGAATAGTTGGGTTCAAAAAGGGTTAACAAGGAATTCTGTTCTCATTGAGCTTTTCCGGTGTTGGTGGCTTTAATTATCTGGAAAGATCAATTGTCAAACAAGCGAATTATGCTTCATTCTGACAATCAGGGGGTAGTTTTTGCCTTAAACTGCCAGTCCTCAAAGTCGGAGCATGTAATTATTTTATTGAGGAAATTGTGCTGCAATGCTTATTAAATAATATCTGGTTAAAGGCCTCATATATTGAAGGTCGTATTAACATAATGGCGGATGCTTTGTCTCGACAGGACTGGCAGTTGTTCAGGAATTGCTCCCGGAAGCCGCAGAAGAGAACATTCCATGTCCACAGTTCCTGTGGGACATACTCTGATATCTACAATGAATCTGTTACAGAGTTCATTGGCCAGCTCTACTTGGAAATCTTATGTATCGTCCTGGAAGACTTGGAAAGAATTTTGTGTGGCAACCAACGGGGAGAAGTTCTCTGACAACATTTTCCTTTTATTGCAGTTTATTTTAAGCTTAGAAAAAGGAAATACTCTACCAATTCTATTATTAAAATTATCTCCGGGATCTCTTTCTTCTTCAGAGTATTTGGTTTACCCCGATAAAATCTAATTTTATATTGAAGCAAGTTTTGCTTGGTCTTAGGAGGAGGAGATTCCGAGAGTTAGCACTAGGCCGTTATCTATAGCCAATTTAAAGGTTTACTTGACAAGTTACCTTTAGTTTGCAACTCTTATTTTGAAGCATTTTTATTTGAAGTAGTTTTTATCCTTTCCTTTTTGCGGCACTCGGTTTCGAGTTTACTGCAAAGAACAAGAAAGGAGCTTCTCCAATTTTGGTTTCTGATATTGAGGTTTCCGACACCCTCCTCAGGCTCTTTATCAGGAAATCAAAAACTGACCAGGAGTCAGAAAGGTAAATGGCTTGAAATCCCCCTTTTACGATAGGAATCTTTGTCCGGTTTTTGCGATTACACGGTGGTTGGAATTTAGGAAGAAGTCTCTTCCTGACTCTCCTCTCTTGTGTCATTGTGACAACAGTCCCGTGACAAAATATCAATTTAATTGGGTTCTAAAAAATGTCTAAAACTTTTAGGATTGTCGGATTTAAAGTATTCGGCTCACTCGTTTAGAGTCGGGCGGCTACTTTTGCGGCGCAACAAAATTGGGATGTTGAATCTATAAAGAAATTGGGTCGCTGGCAATCAAATAGGTATAAGATTTACATTAGACCAAATCTAATTTCCTCTTAGTCTCTTTTCAGGTAGACGAGTTATTTGGATTGTGGGCAATCACATAGTTTGTGATTCGAACTTAGAGCTCAAGAAAGAAATTATTCTTCTAACCTGGGGATTGTAAACCAAGTGGCAATATTTTGGAGAGGGAAACCGAACTTGAGACTAAAAGACATAAATTATGAATGCCACAAGATGCATTTGTTATTTCCTTCTCCAGATATGATAATATTGCATGTAGGAGAAAACGACTTGGGAAAAATTAGTTCTTTAAAATTTATAAGAGAATTCAAGGAGAGATGGGCGAGATTGTTCTGTTTATTCCCCAATACTTACTTGGCTTTCTCCGAGATGGTTCCGAAGGGCAACTGGAATCACAAAAATCTTGCTTTCCTGGAAAGAATGAGAAGAAGATTAATAAGTATTTGCAAAAATTTTTGATAACTAAAGGTTTTGGCTCTTACAGGCATGTTGACCTGGAGGGGTTTTTACCAGGTTTTTATTTGCAAGATGGTATTAATTTGTCTAGTATTGGTGTGGACATAGTGGCTGTAGGATTTCAGAATTTGATTGAAGAAGGCCTGCGTTTGTTGGGGGTGCCATGTAATTTACAATTGCATGGCGCATGGGATAAGTCACTCTCGTTTGAGTGGACAATATGCTCGTTTTATATTGGTATTAACTATGTAGTAAGTAACAGAACATCGCGGCCTCTTCATGCCACTGACTTAAATGTTATGTTATAGGAATAAAAATTTTAATAAACTAGCTTGTGCATTTTGGATTTTTGTGGTGTGGTAATTTTTATGGAAACTAGGCCACCATGAAGGAGCCCTATATCATTGTTTTATACAATGAAGGGAACACATGGTGGCCTGGTTCCTTTCATTGCATAAAAGAGGTTGGTGGGTGTAATTTAAATAAAGTTTTTCTTACCTGTATGTAGGAAAAAGTGAAGGCAACGGTCCTTGTGATCGGGTGCCATCCAGCTGTCATGCTATTGGTGGTCCAGGCAACGGTCTTCACGTGCAGTAAGCTTTAAAGAAGAGAAGAAACGGTTATAGCGCATTCACGGCGCAGAAATCATCTGATCCCGCCCACCCTCCCCTGGTTTAAGGGAAGGGCTTTTTTCGTCGCGATGGTCTGTTATGGGGTAAGTCACTCTCGTTTGAGTGGACAATATGCTCGTTTTATATTGGTATTAACTATGTAGTAAGTAACAGAACATCGCGGCCTCTTCATGCCACTGACTTAAATGTTATGTTATAGGAATAAAAATTTTAATAAACTAGCTTGTGCATTTTGGATTTTTGTGGTGTGGTAATTTTTTATGGAAACTAGGCCACCATGTAGTGTGCCCACTGCCAGTGCCAAACACTGATACCGGGTGGCACAGTAGATTGCCGATAAATAAGGCATTTAATTTTTAGACAGTAGTCTAAATTCAGTTGCTTGACTGCTGTCAGTGTTTGTCAGGCCCACTTCCACTGACTGTAGTGTGCCCACTGCCAGTGCCAACCACTGATACCGGGTGGCACAGTAGCTTGCCGATAAATAAGGCATTTCATTTTTAAACATTAGTCTAATTTCAGTTGCTTGCCTGCTGCCAGTGTGTGTCAGGCCCACTTCCACAGACTGTAGTGTGCCCACTGCCAGTGCCAACCACTGATACCGGGTGGCACAGTAGCTTGCCGATAAATAAGGCATTTACATTTTTACACTGTAGTGTAATTTCAGTTGCTTGCCTGCTGCCAGTGTGTGTCAGGCCCACTTCCACTGACTGTAGTGTGCCCACTGCCAGTGCCAACCACTGATACCGGGTGGCACAGTAGCTTGCCGATAAATATGGCATTTCATTTTTAAACATTAGTCTAATTTCAGTTGCTTGCCTGCTGCCAGTGTGTGTCAGGCCCACTTCCACTGACTGTAGTGTGCCCACTGCCAGTGCCAACCACTGATACCGGGTGGCACAGTAGCTTGCCGATAAATAAGGCATTTAATTTTTAGACAGTAGTCTAAATTCAGTTGCTTGCCTGCTGCCAGTGTGTGTCAGGCCCACTTCCACTGACTGTAGTGTGCCCACTGCCAGTGCCAACCACTGATACCGGGTGGCACAATAGCTTGCCGATAAATAAGGCATTTAATTTTTAGACAGTAGTCTAAATTCAGTTGCATGCCTGCTGCCAGTGTGTGTCAGGCCCACTTCCACTGACTGTAGTGTGCCCACTGCCAGTGCCAACCACTGATACCGGGTGGCACAGTAGCTTGCCGATAAATAAGGCATTTCATTTTTACACATTAGTCTAATTTCAGTTGCTTGCCTGCTGCCAGTGTGTGTCAGGCCCACTTCCACAGACTGTAGTGTGCCCACTGCCAGTGCCAACCACTGATACCGGGTGGCACAGTAGCTTGCCGATAAATAAGGCATTACATTTTTAAACTTTAGTGTAATTTCAGCTGCTTGCCTGCTGCCAGTGTGTGTCAGGCCCACTTCCACTGACTGTAGTGTGCCCACTGCCAGTGCCAACCACTGATACCGGGTGGCACAGTAGCTTGCCGATAAATAAGGCATTACATTTTTACACTTTAGTGTAATTTCAGTTGCTTGCCTGCTGCCAGTGTGTGTCAGGCCCACTTCCACTGACTGTAGTGTGCCCACTGCCAGTGCCAACCACTGATACCGGGTGGCACAGTAGCTTGACGATAAATAAGACATTTCATTTTTACACATTAGTCTAAATTCAGTTGTTTGCCTGCTGCCAGTGTGTGTCTGGCCCATTTCCACTGACTGTAGTGTGCCCACTGCCAGTGCCAACCACTGATACCGGGTGGCACAGTAGCTTGCCGATAAATAAGGCATTTAATTTTTAGACAGTAGTCTAAATTCAGTTGCTTGCCTGCTGCCAGTGTGTGTCAGGCCCACTTCCACTGACTGTAGTGTGCCCACTGCCAGTGCCAACCACTGATACCGGGAGGCACAGTAGCTTGCCGATAAATAAGGCATTTAATTTTTAGACAGTAGTCTAAATTCAGTTGCTTGCCTGCTGCCAGTGTGTGTCAGGCCCACTTCCACTGACTGTAGTGTGCCCACTGCCAGTGCCAAACACTGATACCGGGTGGCACAGTAGCTTGCCGATAAATAAGGCATTTAATTTTTAGACAGTAGTCTAAATTCAGTTGCTTGCCTGCTTCCAGTGTGTGTCAGGCCCACTTCCACTGACTGTAGTGTGCCCACTGCCAGTGCCAACCACTGATACCGGGTGGCACAGTAGCTTGCCGATAAATAAGGCATTTAATTTTTAGACAGTAGTCTAAATTCAGTTGCATGCCTGCTGCCAGTGTGTGTCAGGCCCACTTCCACTGACTGTAGTGTGCCCACTGCCAGTGCCAACCACTGATACCGGGTGGCACAGTAGCTTGCCGATAAATAAGGCATTTCATTTTTACACATTAGTCTAATTTCAGTTGCTTGCCTGCTGCCAGTGTGTGTCAGGCCCACTTCCACAGACTGTAGTGTGCCCACTGCCAGTGCCAACCACTGATACCGGGTGGCACAGTAGCTTGCCGATAAATAAGGCATTACATTTTTAAACTTTAGTGTAATTTCAGCTGCTTGCCTGCTGCCAGTGTGTGTCAGGCCCACTTCCACTGACTGTAGTGTGCCCACTGCCAGTGCCAACCACTGATACCGGGTGGCACAGTAGCTTGCCGATAAATAAGGCATTACATTTTTACACTTTAGTGTAATTTCAGTTGCTTGCCTGCTGCCAGTGTGTGTCAGGCCCACTTCCACTGACTGTAGTGTGCCCACTGCCAGTGCCAACCACTGATACCGGGTGGCACAGTAGCTTGCCGATAAATAAGACATTTCATTTTTACACATTAGTCTAAATTCAGTTGTTTGCCTGATGCCAGTGTGTGTCTGGCCCATTTCCACTGACTGTAGTGTGCCCACTGCCAGTGCCAATCACTGATACCGGGTGGCACAGTAGCTTGCCGATAAATAAGGCATTTAATTTTTAGACAGTAGTCTAAATTCAGTTGCTTGCCTGCTGCCAGTGTGTGTCAGGCCCACTTCCACTGACTGTAGTGTGCCCACTGCCAGTGCCAACCACTGATACCGGGAGGCACAGTAGCTTGCCGATAAATAAGACATTTAATTTTTAGACAGTAGACTAAATTCAGTTGCTTGCCTGCTGCCAGTGTGTGTCAGGCCCACTTCCACAGACTGTAGTGTGCCCACTGCCAGTGCAAAACACTGATACCGGGTGGCACAGTAGCTTGCCGATAAATAAGGCATTTAATTTTTAGACAGTAGTCTAAATTCAGTTGCTTGCCTGCTTCCAGTGTGTTTCAGGCCCACTTCCACTGACTGTAGTGTGCCCACTGCCAGTGCCAACCACTGATACTGGGTGGCACGGTAGATTGCCGATAAATACGGCATTTAATTTTTTCACATTATTCTAATTTCAGTTGCTTGCCTGCTGCCAGTGTGTGTCAGGCCCACTTCCACTGACTGTAGTGTGCCCACTGCCAGTGCCAACCACTGATACCGGGTGGCACAGTAGCTTGCCGATAAATAAGGCATTTAATTTTTAGACAGTAGTCTAAATTCAGTTGCTTGCCTGCTGCCAGTGTGTGTCAGGCCCACTTCCACTGACTGTAGTGTGCCCACTGCCAGTGCCAACCACTGATACTGGGTGGCACGGTAGATTGTCGATAAATACGGCATTTAATTTTTTCACATTATTCTAATTTCAGTTGCTTGCCTGCTGCCAGTGTGTGTCAGGCCCACTTCCACTGACTGTAGTGTGCCCACTGCCAGTGCCAACCACTGATACCGGGTGGCACAGTAGCTTGCCGGTAAATAAGGCATTTAATTTTTAGACAGTAGTCTAAATTCAGTTGCTTGCCTGCTGCCAGTGTTTGTCAGGCCCACTTCCACTGACTGTAGTGTGCCCACTGCCAGTGCCAACCACTGATAGCGGGTTGCACAGTAGCTTGCCGATAAATAAGGCATTTAATTTTTAGACAGTAGTCTAAATTCAGTTGCTTGCCTGCTGCCAGTGTGTGTCAGGCCCACTTCCACTGACTGTAGTGTGCCCACTGCCAGTGCCAACCACTGATACTGGGTGGCACAGTAGCTTGCCGATAAATAAGGCATTTAATTTTTAGACAGTAGTCTAAATTCAGTTGCTTGCCTGCTGCCAGTGTGTGTCAGGCCAACTTCCACTGACTGTAGTGTGCCCACTGCCAGTGCCAACCACTGATACCGGGTGTCACAGTAGATTGCCGATAAATAATGCATTTAATCTTTACACATTAGTCTAAATTCAGTTGCTTGACTGCTGCCAGTGTGTGTCAGGCCCACTTCCACTGACTGTAGTGTGCCCACTGCCAGTGCCAACCACTGATACCGGGTGGCACAGTAGCTTGCCGATAAATAAGGCATTTCATTTTTACACATTAGTCTAATTTCAGTTGCTTGCCTGCTGCCAGTGTGTGTCAGGCCCACTTCCACAGACTGTAGTGTGCCCACTGCCAGTGCCAACCACTGATACCGGGTGGCACAGTAGCTTGCCGATAAATAAGGCATTACATTTTTACACTTTAGTGTAATTTCAGTTGCTTGCCTGCTGCCAGTGTGTGTCAGGCCCACTTCCACAGACTGTAGTGTGCCCACTGCAAGTGCCAACCACTGATACCGGGTGGCACAGTAGCTTGCCGATAAATATGGCATTTCATTTTTACACATTAGTCTAATTTCAGTTGCTTGCCTGCTGCCAGTGTGTGTCTGGCCGACTTCCACTGACTGTAGTGTGCCCACTGCCAGTGCCAACCACTGATACCGGGTGGCACAGTAGCTTGCCGATAAATAAGGCATTTAATTTTTAGACAGTAGTCTAAATTCAGTTGCTTGCCTGCTGCCAGTGTGTGTCAGGCCCACTTCCACTGACTGTAGTGTGCCCACTGCCAGTGCCAACCACTGATACCGGGTGGCACAGTAGCTTGCCGATAAATAAGGCATTTAATTTTTAGACAGTAGTCTAAATTCAGTTGCATGCCTGCTGCCAGTGTGTGTCAGGCCCACTTCCACTGACTGTAGTGTGCCCACTGCCAGTGCCAACCACTGATACCGGGTGGCACAGTAGCTTGCCGATAAATAAGGCATTTCATTTTTACACATTAGTCTAATTTCAGTTGCTTGCCTGCTGCCAGTGTGTGTCAGGCCCACTTCCACAGACTGTAGTGTGCCCACTGCCAGTGCCAACCACTGATACCGGGTGGCACAATAGCTTGCCGATAAATAAGGCATTTAATTTTTAGACAGTAGTCTAAATTCAGTTGCATGCCTGCTGCCAGTGTGTGTCAGGCCCACTTCCACTGACTGTAGTGTGCCCACTGCCAGTGCCAACCACTGATACCGGGTGGCACAGTAGCTTGCCGATAAATAAGGCATTTCATTTTTACACATTAGTCTAATTTCAGTTGCTTGCCTGCTGCCAGTGTGTGTCAGGCCCACTTCCACAGACTGTAGTGTGCCCACTGCCAGTGCCAACCACTGATACCGGGTGGCACAGTAGCTTGCCGATAAATAAGGCATTACATTTTTAAACTTTAGTGTAATTTCAGCTGCTTGCCTGCTGCCAGTGTGTGTCAGGCCCACTTCCACTGACTGTAGTGTGCCCACTGCCAGTGCCAACCACTGATACCGGGTGGCACAGTAGCTTGCCGATAAATAAGGCATTACGTTTTTACACTTTAGTGTAATTTCAGTTGCTTGCCTGCTGCCAGTGTGTGTCAGGCCCACTTCCACTGACTGTAGTGTGCCCACTGCCAGTGCCAACCACTGATACCGGGTGGCACAGTAGCTTGCCGATAAATAAGACATTTCATTTTCACACATTAGTCTAAATTCAGTTGTTTGCCTGCTGCCAGTGTGTGTCAGGCCCATTTCCACTGACTGTAGTGTGCCCACTGCCAGTGCCAACCACTGATAGCGGGTTGCACAGTAGCTTGCCGATAAATAAGGCATTTAATTTTTAGACAGTAGTCTAAATTCAGTTGCTTGCCTGCTGCCAGTGTGTGTCAGGCCCACTTCCACTGACTGTAGTGTGCCCACTGCCAGTGCCAACCACTGATACTGGGTGGCACGGTAGATTGCCGATAAATAAGGCATTTAATTTTTAGACAGTAGTCTAAATTCAGTTGCTTGCCTGCTGCCAGTGTGTGTCAGGCCCACTTCCACAGACTGTAGTGTGCCCACTGCCAGTGCCAAACACTGATACCGGGTGGCACAGTAGCTTGCCGATAAATAAGGCATTTAATTTTTAGACAGTAGTCTAAATTCAGTTGCTTGCCTGCTGCCAGTGTGTGTCAGGCCCACTTCCACTGACTGTAGTGTGCCCACTGCCAGTGCCAACCACTGATACCGGGTGGCACAGTAGCTTGCCGATAAATAAGGCATTTAATCTTTACACATTAGTCTAATTTCAGTTGCTTGCCTGCTGCCAGTGTGTGTCAGGCCCACTTCCACTGACTGTAGTGTGCCCACTGCCAGTGCCAACCACTGATACCGGGTGGCACAGTAGCTTGCCGATAAATAAGGCATTTAATTTTTAGACAGTAGTCTAAATTCAGTTGCTTGCCTGCTGCCAGTGTGTGTCAGGCCCACTTCCACTGACTGTAGTGTGCCCACTGCCAGTGCCAACCACTGATACCGGGTGGCACAGTAGCTTGCCGATAAATAAGGCATTTCATTTTTACACATTAGTCTAATTTCAGTTGCTTGCCTGCTGCCAGTGTGTGTCAGGCCCACTTCCACTGACTGTAGTGTGCCCACTGCCAGTGCCAACCACTGATACCGGGTGGCACAGTAGCTTGCCGATAAATAAGGCATTTAATTTTTAGACAGTAGTCTAAATTCAGTTGCTTGCCTGCTGCCAGTGTGTGTCAGGCCCACTTCCACTGACTGTAGTGTGCCCACTGCCAGTGCCAACCACTGATACCGGGTGGCACAGTAGCTTGCCGATAAATAAGGCATTTAATTTTTACACAGTAGTCTAAATTCAGTTGCTTGCCTGCTGCCAGTGTGTGTCAGGCCCACTTCCACTGACTGTAGTGTGCCCACTGCCAGTGCCAACCACTGATACCGGGTGGCACAGTAGCTTGCCGATAAATAAGGCATTTAATTTTTAGACAGTAGTCTAAATTCAGTTGCTTGCCTGCTGCCAGTGTGTGTCAGGCCCACTTCCACTGACTGTAGTGTGCCCACTGCCAGTGCCAACCACTGATACCGGGTGGCACAGTAGCTTGCCGATAAATAAGGCATTTAATTTTTAGACAGTAGTCTAAATTCAGTTGCTTGCCTGCTGCCAGTGTGTGTCAGGCCCACTTCCACTGACTGTAGTGTGCCCACTGCCAGTGCCAACCACTGATACCGGGTGGCACAGTAGCTTGCCGATAAATAAGGCATTTCATTTTTACACATTAGTCTAAATTCAGTTGCTTGCCTGCTGCCAGTGTGTGTCAGGCCCACTTCCACTGACTGTAGTGTGCCCACTGCCAGTGCCAACCACTGATACCGGGTGGCACAGTAGCTTGCCGATAAATAAGGCATTTAATTTTTAGACAGTAGTCTAAATTCAGTTGCTTGCCTGCTGCCAGTGTGTGTCAGGCCCACTTCCACTGACTGTAGTGTGCCCACTGCCAGTGCCAACCACTGATACCGGGTGGCACAGTAGCTTGCCGATAAATAAGGCATTTAATTTTTAGACAGTAGTCTAAATTCAGTTGCTTGCCTGCTGCCAGTGTGTGTCAGGCCCACTTCCACTGACTGTAGTGTGCCCACTGCCAGTGCCAACCACTGATACCGGGTGGCACAGTAGCTTGCCGATAAATAAGGCATTTAATTTTTAGACAGTAGTCTAAATTCAGTTGCTTGCCTGCTGCCAGTGTGTGTCAGGCCCACTTCCACTGACTGTAGTGTGCCCACTGCCAGTGCCAACCACTGATACCGGGTGGCACAGTAGCTTGCCGATAAATAAGGCATTTAATTTTTAGACAGTAGTCTAAATTCAGTTGCTTGCCTGCTGCCAGTGTGTGTCAGGCCCACTTCCACTGACTGTAGTGTGCCCACTGCCAGTGCCAACCACTGATACCGGGTGGCACAGTAGCTTGCCGATAAATAAGGCATTTAATTTTTACACATTAGTCTAATTTCAGTTGCTTGCCTGCTGCCAGTGTGTGTCAGGCCCACTTCCACTGACTGTAGTGTGCCCACTGCCAGTGCCAACCACTGATACCGGGTGGCACAGTAGCTTGCCGATAAATAAGGCATTTAATTTTTAGACAGTAGTCTAAATTCAGTTGCTTGCCTGCTGCCAGTGTGTGTCAGGCCCACTTCCACTGACTGTAGTGTGCCCACTGCCAGTGCCAACCACTGATACCGGGTGGCACAGTAGCTTGCCGATAAATAAGGCATTTAATTTTTAGACAGTAGTCTAAATTCAGTTGCTTGCCTGCTGCCAGTGTGTGTCAGGCCCACTTCCACTGACTGTAGTGTGCCCACTGCCAGTGCCAACCACTGATACCGGGTGGCACAGTAGCTTGCCGATAAATAAGGCATTTCATTTTTACACAGTAGTCTAAATTCAGTTGCTTGCCTGCTGCCAGTGTGTGTCAGGCCCACTTCCACTGACTGTAGTGTGCCCACTGCCAGTGCCAACCACTGATACCGGGTGGCACAGTAGCTTGCCGATAAATAAGGCATTTAATTTTTAGACAGTAGTCTAAATTCAGTTGCTTGCCTGCTGCCAGTGTGTGTCAGGCCCACTTCCACTGACTGTAGTGTGCCCACTGCCAGTGCCAACCACTGATACCGGGTGGCACAGTAGCTTGCCGATAAATAAGGCATTTAATTTTTAGACAGTAGTCTAAATTCAGTTGCTTGCCTGCTGCCAGTGTGTGTCAGGCCCACTTCCACAGACTGTAGTGTGCCCACTGCCAGTGCCAACCACTGATACCGGGTGGCACAGTAGCTTGCCGATAAATAAGGCATTTAATTTTTAGACAGTAGTCTAAATTCAGTTGCTTGCCTGCTGCCAGTGTGTGTCAGGCCCACTTCCACTGACTGTAGTGTGCCCACTGCCAGTGCCAACCACTGATACTGGGTGGCACAGTAGATTGCCGATAAATAAGGCATTTAATTTTTACACATTATTCTAATTTCAGTTGCTTGCCTGCTGCCAGTGTGTGTCAGGCCCACTTCCACTGACTGTAGTGTGCCCACTGCCAGTGCCAACCACTGATACCGGGTGGCACAGTAGCTTGCCGATAAATAAGGCATTTAATTTTTAGACAGTAGTCTAAATTCAGTTGCTTGCCTGCTGCCAGTGTGTGTCAGGCCCACTTCCACTGACTGTAGTGTGCCCACTGCCAGTGCCAACCACTGATACCGGGTGGCACAGTAGATTGTCGATAAATAAGGCATTTAATTTTTACACATTAGTCTAATTTCAGTTGCTTGCCTGCTGCCAGTGTGTGTCAGGCCCACTTCCACTGACTGTAGTGTGCCCACTGCCAGTGCCAACCACTGATACCGGGTGGCACAGTAGCTTGCCGATAAATAAGGCATTTAATTTTTAGACAGTAGTCTAAATTCAGTTGCTTGCCTGCTGCCAGTGTGTGTCAGGCCCACTTCCACTGACTGTAGTGTGCCCACTGCCAGTGCCAACCACTGATACCGGGTGGCACAGTAGCTTGCCGATAAATAAGGCATTTAATTTTTAGACAGTAGTCTAAATTCAGTTGCTTGCCTGCTGCCAGTGTGTGTCAGGCCCACTTCCACTGACTGTAGTGTGCCCACTGCCAGTGCCAACCACTGATACCGGGTGGCACAGTAGCTTGCCGATAAATAAGGCATTTCATTTTTAGACATTAGTCTAAATTTCAGTTGCTTGCCTGCTGCCAGTGTGTGTCAGGCCCACTTCCACTGACTGTAGTGTGCCCACTGCCAGTGCCAACCACTGATACCGGGTGGCACAGTAGCTTGCCGATAAATAAGGCATTACATTTTTACACTTTAGTGTAATTTCAGTTGCTTGCCTGCTGCCAGTGTGTGTCAGGCCCACTTCCACTGACTGTAGTGTGCCCACTGCCAGTGCCAACCACTGATACCGGGTGGCACAGTAGCTTGCCGATAAATAAGGCATTTACATTTTTACACAGTAGTCTAAATTCAGTTGCTTGCCTGCTGCCAGTGTGTGTCAGGCCCACTTCCACTGACTGTAGTGTGCCCACTGCCAGTGCCAACCACTGATACCGGGTGGCACAGTAGCTTGCCGATAAATAAGGCATTTAATTTTTAGACAGTAGTCTAAATTCAGTTGTTTGCCTGCTGCCAGTGTGTGTCAGGCCCACTTCCACTGACTGTAGTGTGCCCACTGCCAGTGCCAACCACTGATAGCCGGGTTGCACAGTAGCTTGCTCGATAAATAAGGCATTTAATTTTTAGACAGTAGTCTAAATTCAGTTGCTTGCCTGCTGCCAGTGTGTGTCAGGCCCACTTCCACTGACTGTAGTGTGCCCACTGCCAGTGCCAACCACTGATACCGGGTGGCACAGTAGCTTGCCGATAAATAAGGCATTTAATTTTTAGACAGTAGTCTAAATTCAGTTGCTTGCCTGCTGCCAGTGTGTGTCAGGCCCACTTCCACTGACTGTAGTGTGCCCACTGCCAGTGCCAACCACTGATACCGGGTGGCACAGTAGCTTGCCGATAAATAAGGCATTTCATTTTACACATTAGTCTAATTTCAGTTGCTTGCCTGCTGCCAGTGTGTGTCAGGCCCACTTCCACTGACTGTAGTGTGCCCACTGCCAGTGCCAACCACTGATAAATAGTCTGCCTGACTGTAGTGTCGATCGCCATGCCAACCACTCATACCGGCAGGCACAGTGAAGCTGGTCGAGCAATACGCATTTTAATTTAATATACCAACTACAGTTGCTTGTCTGCTGCTGGCGCCAGCTCTTCCTACCGACTGGCAAACGATCACAGTGCCAAATACGATACCAGAATAGCTGCCATAAATAAGGTAATAATTTTAGACAGTAGGTCAATCTAGTTGCTTGTCTGCTGCCAGTGCTCAGCCCTTCCACGATCAGCGGTGCTCCACTCGTTAGTGCCAACCACTGATGGTCAGTGGCGGCTGGCAGGCTGCTGATAATTGAACACGAATTTTAGACAGCAGTTCAATTCCAGTTGCTTGCCCGTTTACGTGTGTCAGGCCCTCTCCATCTGACCGTAGTGGTGCTCGATCGGCTAGCGCGAACCACGATACCGGTGGTACGGTAGTTTGTCAAATATATTTACCAGACAGTGTCTAAATTTGCGTTGTTGTCGCTGTTGCAGGTCGGTAACGCTTCTAATTGATCGTAGGTGTTTCGCTGGTGCCAACCATCGATACCGGTAAGTACAGTAGCTTGCCAATAACAAGATTAATCTTTGCACAGTAGTCAAATTCAGTTGCTTGCCTGCTGCCAGTGTGTCAAATCTCGCCTGACTGACTGGTAAGTTCACTGCTGCACAACCACTCATAACAGAACAGTGAGCTGTTTACAATATAGATTCATTTTTTAGATTAACAATCAGGTTGTTTATCATACTGAAAATAGGGTCAGTTTCACTGACTGGTAAATTGATCATTAAAACAACCACCATACCGGGTGGCACAGTAGCTGTCGACAATAAGGTATTTGAATTTTGACAGTCTAAATTCAGTTGTTTGCCCGCCGCCAGTGTGTCGCCCTTCCATTTAATCGGTGCTCGACGGTTATGCCAAACCACGATACCGGTGTGTGAAATGTCGGCAATAAGAATTAATTTTTAGACAGTAGTCCAAATTCAGTTGTTTGCTCAAGGCCAGTGTGTGTCAGGCCCGCTCACTGACTGTAGTGTGCTCCTTCATAGTGCCAACCATCGATGATCGGCGGCACAGTAGTTTGTCGATATAGATGACCCTTTAGACAGCAGTCAAACTAGCTGGCTGTCGTCGCCAGTGTGTGTCACAGGTCTCTTCCAATTGACTCAGAAACATCGCCAAAGAACTCACCACGGTCGGTGGCAGAAGCCACGATAAATATATATCGACTTTGACGTAGTCTAAAATCAGTTGCTTGCCCGCTGCTGCAAACAGCTCTCCATTGACTGTAGTGCGCCCGATCGCCAGTGCCAACCACTCACCGCGGGTACAGTAGCTTCGTCGACAATATGTATTTAATTTAGATGTAGTCAATCATGTTTCGTCATGCCAGTGTGTGTCAGTCCCTTCAATGACTAAATATCGTTGAAAGCAACCACTGATACCGTGGTACAGTAGCTTGCCATAAATAGTGATTAATTTAGACAGGGAACTAAATCTAGTTGTTGTTTCAGCACAGCAGTCAGCCCATTTCCACTGACTGCAGTGTGCCCACTGCCAGTGCCAACCACTCATACCGGTGGCACAGTAGCTTGTCATAAATGGCAGTCATTTTATTAGTTCAACTAGTTGTTGTTCGCTGCCAGTGTGTGTCAGGCCCTCTTCCACTGATCAGGTGTGTCGATTTGCTAGTGTGCCACCACTGATATTCGTGGTACAGTAGCTTCGTCGATAAATACTATGAATGGAATTTTTATAGTTCAATTCAGTTGTTGTTCTGAGCAATATGTCAGCCTCGCTTCCAACGACCGTAGTGTGCTCCTCTGCCAGTGCCAAAATCACCTAGCACCGCTGGTGGTAATGGTATTTTCATTGATAATAAGGTATTAATTCTTATTGGTAGTTCAAATTGAAGGCTGTTTGCTGCCAGTGTGTCAGCCCAGTCATCGACTGTATAAACAGATCAGTGCCAACCATCACACCGGTGGCACAGTAGGCTTGTTGACGGCTGTATTAATTTTTATGGTAGTCAAATCAGTTGTTTGCCCGCGTTAGTGTAGGCCAGGCCCTCTCCCGACTTCGACCGTAAAAACGATCGCTGCGTTAAACCAACTGAGCGCCCGGTGCGGTGATCGTCGAAAATAGCGCACTAATTTGACAGCTCCAATCAGTTGTTTGCCTGCCGCCGTGTGTGTCAGGTCTTCCACTGATCAGGTGCCCACTGCCGCAGCCACCACTGATACCGGGTGGCACAGTAGCTTGCACGATAAATAAGGCATTTAATTCTCAGACAGTAGTCGGATTCGGTTGCTTGCCTGCTGCCAGGTGTGTCAGGCCCACTCCACTGACTCTGGTAGTCTGCCCACGCAGTACCAACCACTGATACCAGGTCGGCACAGTGCAGCTGCTACGGCAAATAAGGCATTGCATCTTTAGACAGTAGTCTAAATTCAGTTTGACTTGCCTGCACGCCGTGTGCCAGGCCCGCTTCACCTCGACTGTAGTGCTGTCTTCTCGCCTAGTGCCAACCACTGATACCGATGGTGGCACGGTAGCTGCCGGTCAATATGGCATTTAATTTTTAGACAGTAGTCCTAGAGATTCGGTTGTACGCACCTGCTGCCCGAGGAGTATTAGTGTCAGGCCCACTTCCACACTGACTAGTAGAGTGCACCACTGCCAGTGCCAACCACTCATACCGGTGGCTGGCAGCTTGCCGATAAATAAGGCATTTAATTTTTTAGACAGTAGTCTAAATCTCGTGCTTGCTATTGCTGCTGCTTGCCAGTGTGTGCTCAGGCCCCCCTTCCCATCTGACTGCAGTGTGCCCACTCGCCAGTGCCAAGCCTACCTGATGCCGTAGGCGGCACAGTGGCTTCGCCCGATGAATACAGGCATTTAATTTTTGATACATTCAGTCTGTTCAGTTGCTTGCCTGCTGCCAGGTGTATCAGGCCCACTTCCACTGACTGTAGTGTGCCCACTGCCAGTGCCAACCACTGATACCGGGTGGCACCGTAGCTTGCCGATAAATAAGGCATTTCATTTTACACTTTAGTTTAATTTCAGTTGGTTGCCTGCTGCCAGTGTGTGTCCAGGCCCACTTCCACTGACTAGTAATGTGCCCACTGCCAGTGCTCAACCACTGATACCGGGTGGCACAGTAGCTTGCCGATAAATAAGGCATTTAATTTTTAGACAGTAGTCTAAATTCAGTTGCTTGCCTGCTGCCGGTGTCGTGTCAGGCCCACTTCCACTGACTGTAGTGTGCCCACTGCCAGTGCCAACCACCTGATACCGTGGTGGCACAGTAGCTCTGTCCGATAAATAAGGCATTTAATTTTTACACATTAGTCTAAATTCAGTTGCTTGCCTGCTGCCAGTGTGTGTCAGGCCCACTTCCACATGACTGTAGTGTGCCCACTGCCAGTGACCAGCCACTGCATACCGGGTGGCACAGTAGCTTTGCATAAACAAGGCATTTAATTTTTACGACTTTAGTCTAATTTCAGTTAGCTTGCCTGCTGCCAGTGTGTGTCAGGCCCACTTCCACTGACTGTAGTGTGCCCACTGCCAGTGCCAACCACTGATACCGGGTGGCACAGTAGCTTGCCGATAAATAAGGCATTTAATTTTTAGACAGTAGTCTAAATTCAGTTGCTTGCCTGCTGCCAGTGTGTGTCAGGCCCACTTCCACTGACTGTAGTGTGCCCACTGCCAGTGCCAACCACTGATACCGGGTGGCACAGTAGCTTGCCGATAAATAAGGCATTTAATTTTTACACATTAGTTTAATTTCAGTTGCTTGCCTGCTGCCAGTGTGTGTCAGGCCCGACTTCCACTGACTGTAGTGTGCCCACTGCCAGTGCCAGCCACTGATACCGGGTGGCACAGTAGCTTGCCGATAAATAAGGCATTTAATTTTTACACGTAGTCTAATTTCAGTTAGTTGCCTGCTGCCAGCGTGTGTCAGGCCCACTTCCACTGACTGTAGTGTGCCCACTGCCAGTGCCCAACCACTGATACCGGGTGGCACAGTGGCTTTGCCGATAAATAAGGCATTTAATTTTTAGACAGTGGTCTAAATTCAGTTGCTTGCCTGCTGCCGGTGTGTGTCAGACCCACTTCCACTGACTGTAGTTTGCCCACTGCCAGTGCCAACCACTGATGCCGGGTGGCACAGTAGCTTGCCGATAAATAAGGCATTTAATTTTTACACAGTAGTCTAATTTCAGTTGCTTGCCTGCTGCCAGTGTGTGTCAGGCCCACTTCCACTGACTGTAGTGTGCCCACTGCCAGTGCCAACCACTGATGCCGGGTGGCACAGTAGCTTGCCGATAAATAAGGCATTTAATTTTTAGACAGTAGTCTAAATTCAGTTGCTTGCCTGCTGCTAGTGTGTCAGGCCCGCTTCACTGACTGTAGTGTACTCACTGCCAGTGCCAACCACTGATACCGGGTGGCATGGTAACTTGCCGATAAATAAGGCATTTGATATTTAGACAGTAGTCTAAATTCAGTTGCTTGCCTGCTGCCAGTGTGTGTCAGGCCCACTTCCACTGACTGTAGTGTGCCCACTGCCAGTGCCAACCACTGATACCGGGTGGCTGGTAGCTTGCCGATAAATAAGGCATTTAATTTTTAGACAGTAGTCTAAATTCAGTTGCTTGCCTGCTGCCAGTGTGTGTCAGGCCCACTTCCACTGACTGTAGTGTGCCCACTGCCAGTGCCAACCACTGATACCGGGTGGCACGGTAGCTTGCTCGATAAATCAGGGCATTTAATTTTTAGACAGTAGTCTAAATTCAGTTGCTTGCCTGCTGCCAGTGTGTGTCAGGCCCACTTCCACTGACTGTAGTGTGCCCTGCCAGTGCTCAACCACTGATACCGGGTGGCACAGTAGCTTGCCGATAAATAAGGCATTTCATTTTTAGACAGTAGTCTAAATTCAGTTGCTTGCCTGCTGCCAGTGTGTGTCAGGCCCACTTCCACTGACTGTAGTGTGCCCACTGCCAGTGCCAACCACTGATACCGGGTGGCACAGTAGCTTGCCGATAAATAAGGCATTTAATTTTTAGACAGTAGTCTAAATTCAGTTGCTTGCCTGCTGCCAGTGTGTGTCAGGCCCACTTCCACTGACTGTAGTGTGCCCACTGCCAGTGCCAACCACTGATACCGGGTGGCACAGTGGCTTTGTCGATAAATAAGGCATTTACATTTTTACACTTTAGTGTAATTTCAGTTAGCTTGCCTGCTGCCGGTGTATGTCAGGCCGACTTCCACTGACTGTAATGTGCCCACTGCCAGTCGCCAACCACTGCATACCGGGTGGCACAGTAGGCTTGCCGATAAATAAGGCATTTAATTTTTAGACAGTAGTCTAAATTCAGTTGCTTGCCTGCTGCCAGTGTGTGTCAGGCCCACTTCCACTGACTGTAGTGTGCCGACTGCCAGTGCCAACCACTCGATGCCGGGTGGCACAGTAGCTTGCCGATAAATAAGGCATTTAATTTTTAACATTAGTCTAAATTCAGTTGCTTGCCTGCTGCCAGTGTGTGTCAGGCCCACTTCCACTGACTGTAGTGTGCCCACTGCCAGTGCCAACCACTGATACCGGGTGGCACAGTAAGCTTGCCGATAAATAAGGCATTTAATTTTTAGACAGTAGTCTAAATTCAGTTGCTTGCCTGCTGCCAGTGTGTGTCAGGCCCACTTCCACTGACTGTAGTGTGCCCACTGCCAGTGCCAACCACTGATACCGGGTGGCACAGTAGCTTGCCGATAAATAAGGCATTTAATTTTTAGACAGTAGTTCTAAATTCAGTTGCTTGCCTGCTGCCAGTGTGTGTCAGGCCCGCTTCCACTGACTGTAGTGCTGCCCTGCCAGTGCCAACCACTGATACCGGGTGGCGCAGTAGCTTGCCGATAAATAAGGCATTTAATTTTTAGACAGTAGTCTAAGTTCAGTTGCTTGCCTGCTGCCAGTGTGTGTCAGGCCCACTTCCACTGACTGTAGTGTGCACTGCCAGTGCCAACCACTGTCATACCGTGTGGCACAGGACTTTGCCATCAAATAAGGCATTGATTTTAGACTGTAGTGTAAATTCAGTTGCTTGCCTGCTGCCAGTGTGTGTCAGGCCGACTTCCACTGACTGTAGTGTGCCCACTGCCAGTGCCTACCACTGTCATACCTGGTGGCACAGTAGCTTTGCATCAATAAACGGCATTACATTTTTACACTTTAGTCGTAATTTCAGTTGCTTGCCTGCTGCCAGTGTGTGTCAGGCCCACTTCCACTGACTGTAGTGTGCCCACTGCCAGTGCCAACCACTGATACCGGGTGGCACAGTAGCTTGCCGATAAATAAGGCATTTAATTTTTACACATTAGTCTAAATTTCAGTTGCTTGCCTGCTGCCAGTGTGTGTCAGGCCCACTTCCACTGACTGTAGTGTGCCCACTGCCAGTGCCAACCACTGATACCGGGTGGCACAGTAGCTTGCCGATAAATAAGGCATTTAATTTTTAGACAGTAGTCTAAATTCAGTTGCTTGCCTGCTGCCAGTGTGTGTCAGGCCCACTTCCACTGACTGTAGTGTGCCCACTGCCAGTGCCAACCACTGATACCGGGTGGCACAGTAGCTTGCCGATAAATAAGGCATTTAATTTTTAGACAGTAGTCTAAATTCAGTTGCTTGCCTGCTGCCAGTGTGTGTCAGGCCCGCTTCCACTGACTGTAGTGTGCCCACTGCCAGTGCCAACCACTGATACCGGGTGGCACAGTAGCTTGCCGATAAATAAGGCATTTAATTTTTAGACAGTAGTCTAAATTCAGTTGCTTGCCTGCTGCCAGTGTGTGTCAGGCCCGCTTCCACTGACTGTAGTGTGCCCACTGCCAGTGCCAACCACTGATACCCGGGTGGCACAGTAGCTTGCCGATAAATAAGGCATTTAATTTTTACACTTGTAGTCTAATTTCAGTTGCTTGCCTGCTGCCAGTGTGTGTCAGGCCCGACTTCCACTGACTGTAGTGTGCCCACTGCCAGTGCCAACCACTGATCCCGGGTGGCACAGTAGCTTGCCGATAAATAACAGCATTTAATTTTTAGACAGTAGTCTAAATTCAGTTGCTTGCCTGCTGCCAGTGTGTGTCAGGCCCACTTCCACTGACTGTAGTGTGCCCACTGCCAGTGCCAACCACTGATACCGGGTGGCACAGTAGCTTGCCAATAAATAAGGCATTTAATTTTTACACATTAGTCTAAATTTCAGTTGCTTGCCTGCTGCCAGTGTGTGTCAGGCCCACTTCCACTGACTGTAGTGTGCCCACTGCCAGTGCCAACCACTGATACCGGGTGGCACAGTAGCTTGCCGATAAATAAGGCATTTACATTTTTACACTTTAGTGTAATTTCAGTTGCTTGCCTGCTGCCAGTGTGTGTCAGGCCGACTTCCACTGACTGTAGTGTGCCCACTGCCAGTGACCAACCACTGATACCGGGTGGCACAGTAGCTTGCCGATAAATAAGGCATTTCATTTTTACACATTAGTTTAATTTCAGTTGCTTGCCTGCTGCCAGTGTGTGTCTGGCCCACTTCCACTGACTGTAGTGTGCCCACTGCCAGTGCCAACCACTGATACCGGGTGGCACAGTAGCTTGCCGATAAATAAGGCATTTAATTTTTACACAGTAGTCTAATTTCAGTTGCTTGCCTGCTGCCAGTGTGTGTCAGGCCCACTTCCACTGACTGTAGTGTGCCCACTGCCAGTGCCCACCCCTGTCATCCCGTGTGGCACAGGACTTTGTATCAAAATAAGGCATTTCATTTTTACACTTTAGTGTAATTTCAGTTGCTTGCCTGCTGCTAGTGTGTGTCAGGCCGACTTCCACTGACTGTAGTGTGCCCACTGCCAGTGCCTACCCCTGTCATCCCCTGTGGCACAGGACTTTGCATCAAAAAACAGCATTACATTTTTACACTTTAGTGTAATTTCAGTTGCTTGCCTGCTTCCAGTGTGTGTCAGGCCCACTTCCACTGACGGTAGTGTGGCCACTGCCAGTTCTAACCACTGATACCGGGAGGCACAGTAGCTTGCCAATAAATAAGGCATTTCATTTTTACACATTAGTCTAATTTCAGTTGCTTGCCTGCTGCCAGAGTGTGTCAGGCCCACTTCCACTGACTGTAGTGTGCCCACTGCCAGTGCCAACCACTGATACCGGGTAGCACAGTAGCTTGCCGATAAATAAGGCATTACATTTTTACACTTTAGTGTAATTTCAGTTGCTTGCCTGCTGCCAGTGTGTGTCAGGCCGACTTCCACTGACTGTAGTGTGCCCACTGCCAGGGCCAACCACTGATACCGGGTGGCACAGTAGCTTGCCGATAAATAAGGCATTTCATTTTTACACATTAGTTTAATTTCAGTTGGTTGCCTGCTGCCAGTGTGTGTCTGGCCCACTTCCACTGACTGTAGTGTGCCCACTGCCAGTGCCAACCACTGATACCGGGTGGCACAGTAGCTTGCCGATAAATAAGGCATTTAATTTTTAGACAGTAGTCTAAATTCAGTTGCTTGCCTGCTGCCAGTGTGTGTCAGGCCCACTTCCACTGACTGTAGTGTGCCCACTGCCAGTGCCAACCACTGATACCGGGTGGCACAGTAGCTTGCCGATAAATAAGGCATTTAATTTTTAGACAGTAGTCTAAATTCAGTTGCTTGCCTGCTGCCCGTGTGTGTCAGACCCACTTCCACTGACTGTAGTGTGCCCACTGCCAGTGCCAACCACTGATACCGGGTGGCACAGTAGCTTGCCCGATAAATAAGGCATTTAATTTTTACACATTAGTCTAATTTCAGTTGCTTGCCTGCTGCCAGTGTGTGTCAGGCCCACTTCCACTGACTGTAGTGTGCCCACTGCCAGTGCCAACCACTGATACCGGGTGGCACAGTAGCTTGCCGATAAATAAGGCATTTAATTTTGAGACAGTAGTCTAAATTGAGTTGTTGCCTGCTGCCAGTGTGTGTCAGGCCCACTTCCACTGACTGTAGTGTGCCACTGCCAGTGCCAACCACTGATACCGGGTGGCACAGTAGCTTGCCGATAAATAAGGCATTTAATTTTTACACATTAGTCTAATTTCAGTTGCTTGCCTGCTGCCAGTGTGTGTCAGGCCCACTTCCACTGACTGTAGTGGGCCCACTGCCAGTGCCAACCACTGATACCGGGTGGCACAGTAGCTTGCCGATAAATAAGGCATTTATTTTTTAGACAGTAGTCTAAATTCAGTTGTTTGCATGCTGCCAGTGTGTGTCAGGCCCACTTCCACTGACTGTAGTGTGCCCACTGCCAGTGCCATCCACTGATACCGGGAGGCACAGTAGCTTGCCGATAAATAAGGCATTTAATTTTTAGATAGTAGTCTAAATTCAGTTGCTTGCCTGCTGCCAGTGTGTGTCAGGCCCACTTCCACTGACTGTAGTGTGCCCACTGCCAGTGCCAACCACTGATACCGTGTGGCATAGTAGCTTGCCGATAAATAAGGCATTTAATTTTTACACATTAGTCTAATTTCAGTTGCTTGCCTGCTGCCAGTGTGTGTCAGGCCCACTTCCACTGACTGTAGTCATCCCACTGCCAGTGCCAACCACTAATACCGGGTGGCACAGTAGCTTGCCGATAAATAAGGCATTTAATTTTTAGACAGTGGTCTAAATTCAGTTGCATGCCTGCTGCCAGTGTGTGTCAGGCCCACTTCCACTGACTGTAGTGTGCCCACTGCCAGTGCCAACCACTGATACCGGGTGGCACAGTAGCTTGCCGATAAATAAGGCATTTAATTTTTAGACAGTAGTCTAAATTCAGTTGCTTGCCTGCTGCCAGTGTGTGTCAGGCCCTCTTCCACTGACTGTAGTGTGCCCACTGCCAGTGCCAACCACTCATACAGGGTGGCACAGTAGCTTGCCGATAAATAGGGCATTTAATTTTTAGACAGTAGTCTAAATTCAGTTGCTTGCCTGCTGCCAGTGTTGTGTCAGGCCCGCTTCCACTGACTGTAGTGTGCCCACTGCCAGTGCCAACCACTCATACCGGGTGGCACAGTAGCTTGCCGATAAATAAGGCATTGAATTTTTAGACAGTAGTCTAGAATTCAGTTGCTTGCCTGCTGCCAGTGTGTGTCAGGCCCTCTTCCACTGACTGTAGTGTTGCCCACTGCCAGTGTCAGCCACTGCATACCGGGTGGCACAGTAGCTTGCCGATAAATAAGGCATTTAATTTTTAGACAGTAGTCTAAATTCAGTTGCTTGCCTGCTTCCAGTGTGTGTCAGGCCCGCTTCCACTGACTGTAGTGTGCCCACTGCCAGTGCCAACCACTGCATACCGGGTGGCACAGTAGCTTGCCGATAAATAAGGCATTTAATTTTTACACAGTAGTCTAATTTCAGTTAGCTTGCCTGCTTCCAGTGTGTGTCAGGCCCACTTCCACTGACTGTAGTGTGCCCACTGCCAGTGCCAACCACTGATACCGGGTGGCACAGTAGCTTGCCCGATAAATAAGGCATTTAATTTTTAGACAGTAGTCTAAATTCAGTTGCTTGCGCTTCTGCCAGTGTGTGTCAGGCCCTCTTCCACTGACTGTAGTGTGCCCACTGCCAGTGCTCAACCACTCATACCGGGTGGCACGGTAGCTTGCCGATAAATAAGGCATTTAATTTTTAGACACTAGTCTAAATTCAGTTGCTTGCCTGCTGCCAGTGTGTGTCAGGCCGCTTCCACTGACTGTAGTGTGCCCACTGCCAGTGCCAACCACTTATACGGGTGGCACAGTAGCTTGCCGATAAATAAGGCATTTAATTTTTAGACAGTAGTCTAAATTCAGTTGCTTGCCTGCTGCCAGTGTGTGTCAGGCCCGCTTCCACTGACTGTAGTGTGCCCACTGCCAAGTGCCAACCACTGATACCGGGTGGCACAGTAGCTTGCCGATAAATAAGGCATTTAATTTTTAGACAGTAGTCTAAATTCAGTTGCTTGCCTGCTGCCCAGTGTGGTGTCAGGCCCTCTTCCACTGACTGTAGTGTGCCCACTGCCAGTGCCAGCCACTCATCCGGGTGGCACAGTAGCTTTGCCGATAAATAAGGCATTTAATTTTTAGACAGTAGTCTAAATTCAGTTGCTTGCCTGCTGCCAGTGTGTGTCAGGCCCGCTTCCACTGACTGTAGTGTGCCCACTGCCAGTGCCAGCCACTCATACCGGGTGGCACGGTAGCTTGCCTGATAAATAAGGCATTTAATTTTTAGACCAGTAGTCTAAATTCCAGTTGCTTGCCTGCTGCCAGTGTGTGTCAGGCCCTCTTCCACTGACTGTAGTGTGCCCACTGCCAGTGCCAGCCACTCATACCGGGTGGCACAGTAGCTTGCCGATAAATAAGGCATTTAATTTTAGACAGTAGTCTAAATTCAGTTGCTTGCCTGCTTCCAGTGTGTGTCAGGCTCGCTTCCACTGACTGTAGTGTGCCCACTGCCAGTGCCAGCCACTCATACCGGGTGGCACAGTACCTAGCACCAGCGTAGTACCACTTATCTAAGAAAATGACAGGCTAGAGGCAGGCCGCCCGCGCAGGGTCGTGTCGTGGTCGTGGTGCTGTGATTTCCACTGTCCCTGGAATAATGCCCAGTTTCCAGAGGCCACGTACCCTGAACCCGAAAAATTCAGGGACGTAGTTGACTGGCTTAGACAGGACACCCAATCTTCAACAGCTTCCGCTAAGAACCTTGCGCACCATCCTCCATCCAGCTCAGCTTCGGTCACCTGCTCTCAAGTTACCACGCACCCGCCCGTCGCCACCACCACCACTACCACCACAGCCACCACAGCAGCTTCACTTGATCCGTCAGAGGAGTTATTTACACATCAGTTGGATGCAGTTAGTGATGCGTAGCCGTGCTGCCAGATGATGTAGTCTACGGGGATACTGTCTCAGTCAGGCAGGATTACACACATAGGCGTGCAGTGTGATGATGATGATGATGATGTTGCTACCGCTGCTGCTCCTTTGCTGAGGTGTCAGATACAAGTGGCCGGTTGATGATGACGATGTGTCCACGGATGCCACGTGGGTGCCTGCTCGAGAGAGAAGAAGAGGGGAAAGTTCTGAAGGGGAGACAGAGAGAATGAGGAGACGAGTTGGAAGCAGGGGGAGGTCGTGCAAGGAGTTGAGTGGCACAGTCAGACAGCATGTATCGGCACCTGGGGTCAGCCAGACAGCACTGCCATGTCAACGCATGCTGTTGCCACCACTAGAATACCGTCATTGCAAAGCTCAGCAGTGTTGCATTTTTTTGTGTGTCTGCCTATGATAAAAGCAATGCCATTTGCAACCTGTGCCAAAAGAAACTGAGTCGTGGGAAGTCCAACACCCACCTTGGTACAACTGCTTTGCGAAGGCACATGATCTCACATCACAAGCGCCTATGGGATCAACACATGAGTACAAGCAGCACACAAACTCAAGGCACCATGCTCCTCCTGGTCCAGCATCTTCAGCCACGTCAACCACTGCTGTCCTCCCTGCCCCCTCTCAACCACCCGCCACTCCATCTCTCACCTTCAGCAGTTCCTGCTCATCTGCCCACAGTCAGGTGTCTGTCAAGGACATGTTTGAGCATAAGAAGCCAATGTCACAGAGTCACCCCTTGCCGGCGACTGACAGCTGGCTTACGGAACTCTTAGCCCGCCAGCTTTTACCATACCAGCTGGTAGAGTCTGAGGCCTTCAAAAATTTGTCGCTATTGGGACACCACAGTGGAAGGTATCCGGACCAGATTTTTTTCAAATAAGGCAATCCCAAACCTCTACCATGTCATTGAAAAGGAAGTCATGGCATCTCTGGCATACAGTGTTGGGGCAAGGGTCCATCTGACCACTGATACCTGGTCTGCAAAAGCACGGTCAGGGCAGGTCATATCACATATACTGCGCATTGGGTCAACCTGCTTGCTGACTGACAAGGCATGGAATGCGTGGCTCCGCTAGCGGAGTTGGTGACACCACCTACGACTTGCAGGCAGACCTACTGCCACCTCCTCTACTCCTGCTCCATCCTCTTCAATATGCTCCTCGGCTGAGTCCTCTTCTGCTGCAGCGTCTGGCTGCACATCAACTGATTCCCCCCAGCTCCCCAGGGGCTGACAGTAGTCTAAATTCAGTTGCTTGCCTGCTTCCAGTGTGTGTCAGGCCCGCTTCCACTGACTGTAGTGTGCCCACTGCCAGTGCCAACCACTCATACCGGGTGGCACAGTAGCTTGCCGATAAATAAGGCATTTAATTTTTAGACAGTAGTCTAAATTCAGTTGCTTGCCTGCTTCCAGTGTGTGTCAGGCCCTCTTCCACTGACTGTAGTGTGCCCACTGCCAGTGCCAACCACTGATACCGGGTGGCACAGTAGCTTGCCGATAAATAAGGCATTTAATTTTTAGACAGTAGTCTAAATTCAGTTGCTTGCCTTCTGCCAGTGTGTGTCAGGCCCTCTTCCACTGACTGTAGTGTGCCCACTGCCAGTGCCAACCACTCATAACGGGTGGCACAGTAGCTTGCCGATAAATAAGGCATTTAATTTTTAGACACTAGTCTAAATTCAGTTGCTTGCCTGCTGCCAGTGTGTGTCAGGCCCGCTTCCACTGACTGTAGTGTGCCCACTGCCAGTGCCAACCACTTATACCGGGTGGCACAGTAGCTTGCCGATAAATAAGGCATTTAATTTTTAGACAGTAGTCTAAATTCAGTTGCTTGCCTGCTTCCAGTGTGTGTCAGGCCCGCTTCCACTGACTGTAGTGTGCCCACTGCCAGTGCCAACCACTGATACCGGGTGGCACAGTAGCTTGCCGATAAATAAGGCATTTAATTTTTAGACAGTAGTCTAAATTCAGTTGCTTGCCTGCTGCCAGTGTGTGTCAGGCCCTCTTCCACTGACTGTAGTGTGCCCACTGCCAGTGCCAACCACTCATAACGGGTGGCACAGTAGCTTGCCGATAAATAAGGCATTTAATTTTTAGACAGTAGTCTAAATTCAGTTGCTTGCCTGCTGCCAGTGTGTGTCAGGCCCGCTTCCACTGACTGTAGTGTGCCCACTGCCAGTGCCAACCACTCATACCGGGTGGCACAGTAGCTTGCCGATAAATAAGGCATTTAATTTTTTAGACAGTAGTCTAAATTCAGTTGCTTGCCTGCTGCCAGTGTGTGTCAGGCCCTCTTCCACTGACTGTAGTGTGCCCACTGCCAGTGCCAACCACTCATACCGGGTGGCACAGTAGCTTGCCGATAAATAAGGCATTTAATTTTAGACAGTAGTCTAAATTCAGTTGCTTGCCTGCTTCCAGTGTGTGTCAGGCTCGCTTCCACTGACTGTAGTGTGCCCACTGCCAGTGCCAACCACTCATACCGGGTGGCACAGTACCTAGCACGCGTAGTACCACTTATCTAAAAAAATGACAGGCAGAGGCAGGCCACCCCGCAGGGGCCGCTCGTGGTCGTGGTGCTGTGATTTCCACTGTCCCTGGAATAATGCCCAGTTTTCAGAGGCCACGTACCTGAACCCGAAAAATTCAGAGGACGTAGTTGACTGGCTTAGACAGGACACCCAATCTTCAACAGCTTCCGCTAAGAACCTTGACGCACCATCCTCCTCCAGCTCAGCTTCGGTCACCTGCTCTCAAGTTACCACGCACCCGCCCGTCGCCACCACCACCACTACCACCACAGCCACCACAGCCGCTTCACTTGATCCGTCAGAGGAGTTATTTACACATCAGTTGGATGCAATTAGTGATGCGCAACCATTATTGCCAGATGATGTAGATTACGGGGATATGTCTCAGTCAGGCAGGATTACACACATAGGCGTACAGTGTGATGATGATGATGATGATGTTGTACCCGCTGCTGCTTCCTTTGCTGAGGTGTCAGATACAAGTGAAGCGGTTGATGATGACGATGTGTCCACGGATGCCACGTGGGTGCCTGCTCGAAGAGAAGAAGAGGGGAAAGTTCTGAAGGGGAGACAGAGAGAATGAGGAGACGAGTTGGAAGCAGGGGAGGTCGTCGCAAGGAGTTAGTGGCACAGTCAGACAGCATGTATCGGCACCTGGGGTCAGCCAGACAGCACGCCAGTCAACGCATGCTGTTGCCACCACTAGAATGCCGTCATTGCAAAGCTCAGCAGTGTTGCATTTTTTTTGTGTGTCTGCCTATGATAAAAGCAATGCCATTTGCAACCTGTGCCAAAAGAAACTGAGTCGTGGGAAGTCCAACACCCACCTTGGTACAACTGCTTTGCGAAGGCACATGATCTCACATCACAAACGCCTATGGGATCAACACATGAGTACAAGCAGCACACAAACTCAAAGGCACCATGCTCCTCCTGGTCCAGCATCTTCAGCCACGTCAACCACTGCTGTCCTCCCTGCCCCCTCTCAACCACCCGCCACTCCATCTCTCACCTTCAGCAGTTCCTGCTCATCTGCCCACAGTCAGGTGTCTGTCAAGGACATGTTTGAGCATAAGAAGCCAATGTCACAAAGTCACCCCTTGCCCGGCGACTGACAGCTGGCTTGACGGAACTCTTAGCCCGCCAGCTTTTACCATACCAGCTGGTAGAGTCTGAGGCCTTCAAAAAATTTGTCGCTATTGGGACACCACAGTGGAAGGTACCCGGACGAATTTTTTTTCAAAAAGGCAATCCCAAACCTCTACCATGTCATTGAAAAGGAAGTCATGGCATCTCTGGCATACAGTGTTGGGGCAAGGGTCCATCTGACCACTGATACCTGGTCTGCAAAGCACGGTCAGGGCAGGTATATCACATATACTGCGCATTGGGTCAACCTGCTGACAGCTGACAAGCATGGAATGCGTGGCTCCGCAGCGGAGTTGGTGACACCACCACGACTTGCAGGCAGACCTACTGCCACCTCCTCTACTCCTACTCCATCCTCTTCAATATGCTCCTCGGCTGAGTCCTCTTCTGCTGCAGCGTCTGGCTGCACATCAACTGATTCCCCCCAGCTCCCCAGGGGCTATTTCACATCCCGGATACGACAGTGTCACGCTATCTTGGGGTTGACTTGCCTGAAAGCAGAGAGCCACACAGGACCAGCACTCCTGCCGCCCTGAACGCACAGGTGGATCAGTGGCTGACCCCGCACCAACTGGAGATCGGCAAAGTGGTGTGTGACAATGGAAGCAATCTGTTGGCGGCATTAAATTTGGGCAAGTTGTCACATGTGCCGTGCATGGCACATGTGTTGAATATCATTGTACAACGTTTTGTGTCTAAGTACCCAGGCTTACAGGACGTCCTCAAGCAGGCCAGGAAGGTGTGTGGCCATTTCAGGCGTTCCTACACGGCCATGGCGCACTTTTCCGATATTCAGCGGCGAAACAACATGGCAGTGAGGCGCTTGATATGCGACAGCCCGACACGTTGGAATTCAACACTCCTAATGTTCGACCGCCTGCTCCAACAAGAAAAAGCCGTCAACGAGTATTTGTATGACCGGGGTGCTAGGACAGCCTCTGCGGAGCTGGGAATCTTTTTGCCACGTTACTGGACACTCATGCGCAATGCCTGTAGGCTCATGCGTCCTTTTGAGGAGGTGACAAACCTAGTCAGTCGCACCGAAGGCACCATCAGCGACCTCATCCCATTTGTTTTCTTCCTGGAGCGTGCCCTGCGAAGAGTTCTGGATCAGGCTGTAGATGAGCGTGAAGAGGAAGAGGAAGAGTTGTGGTCACCATCACCACCAGAAACAGCCTTGTCATCATCGCTAGTGATGAGCGGGAGGTGCCATATTCGATTTCGCGATATTTCGCGAATATTCGATTGAATATTCGTCTTATATTCGTCGAAATCGAATATTCGTCATAATGCTATTTATCGCAAATAATATGCGATATAATTAATCGCATATTGCGATTTTTGTGTATTTTACGAATATTCGCCATATTGCTATATATTCTTGTTTTAGAATATGACGAAAATTCTAAAAAACTAAGTTATAGCAATATAGCGATTATTCGTAAAATACACATATAGACTGCAATTTCACTAATGTAGTGCTATAATCTTTTTTTTTTAGTCTAATTTTTTTGTCTCTTTCTGATTCAGAAAGAGACAAAAAAAATAGAACTAAAAAAAAGATTATAGCACTACATTAGTGAAATTACAGTCTAAATGTGTAATTTACGAATATTCGCTATTGTCTGACAATATGACGAATATTCTAAAAAACGAATATATAGCACTATATCACATATATTAGTTTTTAGAATATTCTTTTTCCCCAATTAGTACAGTTATTGCCCTTGGCATACTACTCCCCGACAAGCGTCCCTGTCACCATGGGAACGCCTGGTAGTTAGAATATACTATCGGATCTGAGTTTTCACGATCTAACTCAGATCCGATGGTATATTCTAACCACCAGGCGTTCCCATGGTGATGGAGACGCTTGAAGTTAGAATATACTGCCAGGGCGCTGTGATCGGCGCAATTAACCCCTCAGGTGCGGGTTAATTGCGCTGTGCCCCACCTCCCCAGTATTAAAATAATTTGTGGCCAGTGCGCCCCCCTCCCCAGTATTAAAATAATTTGTGGCCAGTGCGCCCTCCTATTCCCAGTATTAAAATAATCTGTGGCCAGTGCGCTCTAACCCTCCCTCCCCCAATAATAAAATCATTGGTGGCCAGTGGCCACAGGGTCCCCCTCCCCGGCAGCAGGCAGTTTCACTCGGCAGCATTTACTTACCTGCAGGGCTCTCCTCCTTCTGAGAACTGACAGGTCTATGCGCCGCATATGCCTTCAGCATTGCTATGCGGCGCAGAGACCTGTGAGTTCGCAGAAGGAGGAGAGCCCGCAGGCAAGTAAATGCTGCCGATCAATGCCAGTGATTAACTAACCATGGCAGCCAGGACTTTACTAGCGTCCTGGCTGCCATGGTAACTCGATCGAAGCCCGGCCATCACGCTGGGACTCGATCGGAACTGCCTGCTGCCACCAATGACGGGGTGGAGGGGAAGAGGGAGCCTGTGGCCACTGACCACCAATGATTTTAATACTGGGGGAGGAGGGTTAGAGCGCACTGGCTACAGATTATTTTAATACTGCGGAGGGCGGGGAGCGCACTGGCACGAATTATTTTAATACTGGGGAGGTGGGGTGGGGGGGTGTGCGCACAGCGCAATTAACCCGCACCTGAGGGGTTAATTGCCCGGATCACAGCGACCTGGCAGTATCTTCTAACTTCAAGCGTCCCCATCACTATGGGAACGCCTGGTGGTTAGAATATACCATCGGATCTGAGTTAGATCGTGAAAACTCAGATCCGATAGTATATTCTAACTACCAGGCGTTCCCATGGTGACAGGGACGCTTGTCGGAGAGTAGTATGCCAAAGGGCAATAACTGTATTAATTGGGGGAAAAAAAGAATATTCTAAAAAAGGAATATATGTGATATAGTGCTATATATTCGTTTTTTAGAATATTCTTAAATGACGAATATTCTAAAAAACGAATATATCCGATATAGTGCTATCTATTAGTTTTTTAGAATATTCTCATTTTTTACCATCTAAACTCTTAATTCCTCTCTGCTTCTTGCTTGTGGGCCAATGAGTCATTGGCCCACAAGCATTTTTAGCAGGAAGAAATCATGTGTTCAGATGGAGAAAATGACGAATATTCGATATAACGAATATATAGCACTATATTCGCAATATTCGCGAATTATCGAAGTTGCGATATTCGCTATTAATATTCGCTATCCGAATATTCGCGCTCAACACTAATCATCGCTTGCCGGTTCTGCAGCAACGCTGGAAGAGGAGTATGAGGAAGAGGAGTCAGAGGAGGAATGTGGCGGCTTTGAGGAGGAGGAAGACCAACCACAGCAGGCACCCCAGGGTGCTCGTTGTTGTCACCTATCTGGGACCCATGGTGTTGTACGTGGCTGGGGGGAAGAACAGACCGTCAATGACATCAGTGAGGACGAGGAACGGGAAATGAGTAGCTCTGCATCCAACCTTGTTCAAATGGGGTCTTTTATGCTGTCATGTCTGTTGAGGGACCCACGTATAAAAAGGATAAAGGAGAACGATCTGTACTGGGTGGCCACGCTACTAGACCCCCGGTATTAGCAGAAAGTTTCAGAAATGTTACCAAATTAACGAAAGTCGGAAAGGATGCAGCAGTTCAAAACCAAACTAAAAAATATGCTTTACACAGCTCATAAGGGGGATGTCACAGCACAACGGGAATCTAACAGGGGAAAAGGTGAGTGTAATCCTCCACCTACCACGGCGGCAAGGACTGGACGATTTACAGATGTGTTGTTGATGGAGGACATGCGGCCGACAGGTAGCAGACTACCTCGCCTTAACAGCAGATATCGACACGCTGAGGAGCAATGAACCCCTTCACTACTGGGTGTGCAGGCTTGACCTGTGGCCTGAGCTATCCCAGTTCGCGATAGAACTTCAGTGCAGCAGGAGGCATTGTCACTGACAAGAGAAGTCGCCTCAGTCAAAAAAGTGTTGATTACCTCACCTTCATAAAGATGAATGAGGCATGGATCCCGAAGGGACTGACAGTGGGGGATACGTTTGACTAACAAAAGGCCTGATTACATGCCTTGGCCTCGAAATGGTCCCCACGCTGCTGTATTTAATGTCTGCATACCGGATGACTTTTGTGAATTCTCCACCACCAACTAGGGTTCAAGCCGCAATGTTTTAGTCACTTTTCTGCCTGAAAAACATAAATTTTTCCGGCCGCTGCTACAATAGCGGCTGCAACAGTGCAATTATTTTTCAGGCATGTGTACATGCCTACTTTTTCTGTCCTATGGTGCAGCACTGTGGCTGCAAAAACAAACCCCAAAAAAAAAGGCACATACAAGTGTCAATTCCCCTTCGTGATCGTTACCTTGTTGTGGTGAAGGGGCTTGCGTATCACAATAAAGCAATCATCATCACCTCTATAAGTGTGTTGGCAATGTTGCCATACCCCAGATGATAAGGCCGTTGCTTCATTATGGTCAGACCAAAAGCGATCGGACGGCTGGATAATATTTCATAGAAAAAACATTAATTTACCTTTTTTTTTATATGTTGTATGGGTTTTTAATACATAAAATAAAAAATCATAATAAAGTCTCTTAATAGTTTATTAGAAATGATGCAAGCAATTAAAAAAATCCCCATCAATTCCAATACAAAGCAAGTACAGAGCTCAGAACTAAATTATTTCATGATGTCGTAATGGTTCGCTAATTCGACTATGGTTAATCAATTCGACCGGATAGGGTCCGTAACAGGGATTAAACTGATAGGAAAAGTACTAGTTAAGACACCACTCATATAGGGTGTCACAGCACATTGCTCTGTGCACGCGCAGTGCCCCAATTTGGGAGTAAGAGGACCGACCAAGCTGCTTTTTCCATCTCCCGGTTCCTGAAATCAATTCAGTTTAGTGTATGAGAGTTTGGTCTGTCACTGTGAAGGCAGTGGAAGGTACCCGGCCTAAATTTTTTTTCACAAAAGGCAATCCCTGATATGGGACGTAACAGGGATTAAACTGATGAGAATAATACTACAGAAAATACCACTCATATCGGGTGTGACAGTAAATTGCACGGCGCAGACGCAGTCACCGTGGTTTAAAACAGAGTGGAGGGAGCCAGCGTTTTTAACCATCTCCCCGTTCGAAAAATCTATTCAATAAATGGCCCCCAGATTGGGGACATTAGAGGATTAAACTGATGAGAATAGTACTACAGAAAATACCACTCATATCGGGTGTGACAGTAAATTGCACGGCGCAGGCGCAGTCACCGTGGTTTAAAACAGAGTGGATGGAGCCAGCGTTTTTAACCATCTCCCGTTCGAAAAATCTATTCAATAAATGGCCCCAGATTGGGGACGTTAGAGGATTAAACTGATGAGAATAGTACTACAGAAAATACCACTCATATCGGGTGTGACAGTAAATTGCACGGCGCAGACGCAGTCACCATGGTTTAAAACAGAGTGGAGGGAGCCAGCGTTTTTAACCATCTCCCCGTTCGAAAAATCTATTCAATAAATGGCCCCCAGATTGGGGACGTTAGAGGGATTAAACTGATGAGAATAGTACTACAGAAAATACCACTCATATCGGGTGTGACAGTAAATTGCACGGCGCAGACGCAGTCACCGTGGTTTAAAACAGAGTGGAGGGAGCCAGCGTTTTTTAACCATCTCCCCGTTCGAAAAATCTATTTAATAAATGGCCCCCAGATTGGGGACGTTAGAGGGATTAAACTGATGAGAATAGTACTACAGAAAATACCACTCATATCGGGTGTGACAGTAAGTTGCACGGCGCAGACGCAGTGACCGTGGTTTAAAACAGAGTGGAGGGAGCCAGCGTTTTTTTAACCATCTCCCCGTTCGAAAAATCTTTTCAATAAATGGCCCCCAGATTGGGGACGTTAGAGGGATTAAACTGATGAGAATAGTACTACAGAAAATACCACTCATATCGGGTGTGACAGTAAATTGCACGGCGCAGACGCAGTCACCGTGGATAAAAACAAAGAGGAGGGAGCCAGCGTTTTTAACCATCTCCCGTTCGAAAAATCAATTCAATTGACCTTTCGGGGACCCTTGGTGTTGTACGTGGCTGGGTGGAGGAAGAAAACTTCAATGACATCACCGGGACGTGGCTAGCTTGGTATCCAACCTTGTGCAAATGGGGAGTTTGCAGTTGTGCAAATGAACTGTTTGCGGTGCATTAAAAGGGGAGTTTGGTCTGTCAATGTCTGTGAAGCGGGCGTAACCCTTACACTACCTGATCGATACAACATCATACCTGATCGTATACACACACTGGATGTTTTAAAGCACGTTATTCCAAACAATTTAGGAATGTTAGTTGATTTATGCCCTTTATGGATTAAAACCCGACTCTGCGTCCACTACCTAATTTTCCATGGGAGTTTTGCCATAGATCCCCCTCCGGCATGCCACAGTCCAGGTGTTAGACCCCTTGAAACAACTTTCTCATCACTATTGTGGCCAGAAAGAGTCCCTGTGGGTTTTAAAATTCGCCTGTCTATTGAAGTCTATGGCGGTTCGCCAGGTTCGCCAGTTCGCGAACATTTGCGGAAGTTCGCGTTCGCTGTTCGCGAACTGAAAATTTTATGTTCGCGACATCACTAATCAGCAGGTCCACCAGCTCCATTTGTCTTCGTGGCGGATGAAAGGTTTTCATTGACTCCCCATGTTATGCGTCCCTTCCCAAAGCGTGGTTTGGATGTCAGGAGGCTTATCTTCAACTACCGATTGACTCGTGCCCGTCGGTATGTGGAGTGCGCTTTCGGAATACTCTCTAACAAGTGGAGGGTGTTTCTGTCATCCATACATATGGATCCGGAGAATGCTACCTGGGTGATTCAAGCTTGTGTAGTTCTACACAACTTCACCCGGATTCACGAGGCTTCGTCCTCTTCTTCTGTTGACATGGATGAATTTCCTACGTCAACAGTTTTGGGCTTGGATCGGACCCTGCATAAATGACCACGTTCTGCAGCTATTGCAGTTCGGGAAATCTTTGCAGACTACTTTTTGAACCCAGAGGGGTCCTTGCCATGGCAGAGGGACGCTATTCGTGGCAGTGTTTGATATCTTCTGTTCTCATTAGTATTTTTTTATTTTATAAGGTAGATTAACTAACGTTATTGATTTTAGTTGAGTGTAGGGACCTGCAAGAGAATGAGGACCCTTGACGTGGGCTTGTGGGTTGAGCTTTTCAGGACATAACCACCTTTTTTCTTAAATTTTACAATGATAAAGATTGAATCAATACAATTTTGTGTTGACTAAAATCTTTGTTTAGTGAATGGTATTGTCCCCAAAAGCTTCTAATCCCTCATTTGGAACCGAGTTGAAACAGTTTTTATATAGGGTAATAAATGTGATCACAGAAAATCATGCGTGTGTCTCTGTTTATTTATGGTGAATGTGTATCAAAAATGTCTATGTGCGTGAAGGATGATTGGACCAAGAATAGACGACAAAGGTAAATTTCAGATTAAATTTTTGTCAACAACAACAAAAATATATAAGCAAACAACTCCACAGAGTTTCAAAATTAAAGATAATACAGTCCTCCCAAAAGTACAGAGGTTAAAACGAAAAACTTTGCAAATCATAAAGGTCCCTAGTAAATGAGCCATGGCCATAGGAAGTGCCAGCTGGCACATGTCCCGAATCTTGAGACCCCGTAGCAAAAATGGGACCATGAGTTTAATGGCCACGGGGGGGAAATTGTTGCTCATGGGCCCCCTGGTACTGTTGTGGGTGGTGGAAGGAGGGGCCATGAGTTTGTGGCAGAGGCGGCTGGCAGGGTTGGCCATGTATCGATGGATTTGGAGTTGGCCTTATGACCCGCGTGCGCATTGCATACATTTCAGCCAGTAGGTCTCCCGGATAAGCTGACCCATACATGTCCAGCAACATTGCTATTGCTGCCATGCATTCCGAATGCTTCTCGGCTGGGACACATCTTAAGAGGGGAGCAAAACCCCTTAACATGGCCTCTTCTTGCCCATCATTCCTCCTCTGGGCAAGAAACGCAATAACACGGGAATCTATCATTTCCCGAGTTTGTTGCCCAGAGGAAGAGGGTTGGGCCTGACGCCTCCGCCTGGGCTGCCGTTGCGCTCCTTGTTCCGGCCTCTGCTGGGAATGGCTCTCAGGCTCGGCTGGAGCAGGTTCGGACTCCTCAGCTGGCGGTGTTGCGGGGCTTAAGGCTGGGGACAAAGCAGCTGTTTCACTCCCCCCGGCATCCGAATCCTCCGGATCATCCAGGCTGTCCACAGTACTGTATTGAAAAGGTTAAAAGAATAAAAAACATTATGGGACCATTCGCCATTTTATCCGAATTTCGACTAAAATACGGAGTGAAGCCGTGTATGGCGATTACATATCGACAGGCCCCACATTTAATTGCATTTCCGGTCATAATGGATTAGAAACGTCTCAACAAAATATTCACCTTCAAATTGCCCTTTTAAAACATAATAAAAAGGGGGGGCAAATGTGAAATGCACCAACACTTTAAAAACAGTTCTTAGTGCTTGGAGCTGTCCAGCACAGAAATATCTCCAACAACACAAGGTGCTAACCAAATGCTGATGTTAGCCCGGTATTTACACAGGGAACTTTACCAGACCAAAAAAAAAAAAAAAAGTAGATCATAGAAATAATTATTGACATAACAGCATCTACAGTATTGCAAACAGAATAATAAGCTGACCGCTACCACGACAAGAAGAAACGATAGGAGAAATCAAGACGCCGGCTGACAAACCAAATACAAATGCCTGTTGACCAACGACCACAAATGAGGCCCCCTTTCTAAGCTTTCTCAACTATTGCCGAAATAGGTGACCTATAACGGATTGTCAGGGGAACAACACTGTGCACCGCACAAGATCCAGTGTATGTGGTGGAAAAGAGACATGCAGGACACACGTGTCAGCCACCCGCTCTCTTCTGGCTCTGCATGTAGATAGCACAGGTATGTGACATATAACAGAGGGCCCCACATGAAAGAGAGAAGGTAGCCGGCATATATATGCGCATAGCACACCCCATCGCATCATTTAGGTATTAAGATTACAGGGCCTAACAGGCAAATACGTTTTGGGGACAGCAGGAAATGGCTACTAACATGACATATAAACGAGCAATGTGGTGTTGAAAAAAAGGTGGGCTGGAAAAGAGTACGTACGGCCTTAGATCCATGACAGGCCGCAGAAATTGAAGCTGGGCCGAATACATATAGGGCCTCTTCCGGGAGCTGCCTGGCCCACTTTGGCCCCGGTCATTCAGTTCTCGACGGAATTGGTCTCTGCAGCTATTCCATCGGGTTTTCAGGTGCTTGACTGTAGTAAAAAATGAAACAAAAAGGTTATTAAACCACACCTGAAAAGAAGCCTACAATAGAAGAAAGAACACAAATGTAAAAGGGATATATAAGCATACACACCAAATACAATAATATGACATACAAACTTTACACGTGTTTATAGCAAACAAGGACTAAAATGTTCTCACGTTCCGTGTGCATGGTACAGTATGATAAGTAGTGGCGAGAGTAATGTACAAGCATGGCAGGGAAAAATTGTGCAAATTTCAGCTGTCCAGTCTGGAAAGGACACACTTTATCCCCATAGAGGATGGTGACAACTATTGCATGCACTGGTATTACAGGCGCACATATGCAACATAAAATAAACAGCTAATATGCTATGGGAGACATATATCATATATATGCTGCACTCCAAAGGCATAAATATCCATATTACAAGGGAAATGAGGATGTAATTTTGAAAAAAAGGCCTAAACAGCAAGCAAACATAAATTATTCTAAAACAACTAAAAGGCACACCACAAATCACACAGTATCATGGCCTACTTGAAGTAGAAAGAGAAAGAAAAGTGACAAGACAAGTGTAGGGCCCAAAAAATTCCATAGGTGGCACTTGCCCAAATCAGCACGACGTCGGCTGTCCCCTTTCTCCCATTCGGCACGCCACATGCAACGTGCCACCTGCTCCCAGGCCACCTCTTTCTGTACCTGATCCTGGTACGCACTGCTCCTGCTGTCCCATATTTCAGGACGCTCTTGGATCAGCGAAATCAGTTTTTCCACATTCCAACGTGGCATTGTCAATAAAATAGCTTAGCCAGCAGAATAGCAGAACCAGCCACACGGCGCACAGGGATTAGGAATCTATTTGCCAAGCCTGCTGGCTCTCCACTTGCTGTTTTTTTGTTAACCAGATCCTACCAAAAGACAGGCTGGCAAGTTGCCAAATTCAAGCCAAGGGATCCGCAAAAAATGCGGACGCGGATGACACACGGATGGCCATCCGCATTTTCCACAGTCCCATTGACTTGAATGGATCCGCGAACCGTTTTTCGCGGACAAGAATAGTACAGGCTATATTTTTTTGACGGCCATAATTATGGACGCGGAGCAAAAACGGAACATTTGCCGAGATTTCCACGGACCCATTGAAAATCAATGGGTCCGCGGAAAATCACAAAAAACAGCGTCGCGGACACGGAATCAAACAACGGTCGTGTGCATGAGCCCACACTGACATGGAAAAGGACCTAGGAATTTTAATAAACAGCAAACTAAGCTGCAAAAACCAGTGCCAGGCATCTGCCACCAAGGCCGATAAGATAATGGGTTGCATCAAAAGGGGCATGGACGCCCGCGATGAGAACATAGTCCTACCACTTTACAAATCGCTAGTCAGATCACACATGGAGTACTGTGTACTGTTCTGGGCTCCTATGAACAAGGCAGGCATAGCAGAGCTGGAGAGGGTTCAGAGGAGGGCAACTAAAGTAATAACTGGAATGGGGAAACTACAGTGAAAGATTATCAAAATTAGGGTTATTTACTTTAGAAAAAAGACGACTGAGGGGAGATCTAATTACTATGTATAAATATCAGGGGTCAGTACAGAGATCTGTACTAATTATCTGCCAAAAAATACACTTCGTAATCTAAACAACAGTAGCCATTGTATGTTGACTGTTGCGGCAGTTAGCCTGGATATTAATCAGGTTTCATACAGCAACTAGTGTTGAATGAGCATTCTCGGCCGAACACCAGTTCGCTATGCCCGGCACATCACGGATTTCGGCCGAACACCGAGTGTGTTGAAGCGAGATGCTCGAGTCAGTGTATTTAAATGTAATTTAGGCTATATTTTAGAAAAGTTTCTGCTGGGATTTGAACTCACAACTTGTATATTAGAGGCAAGGACCTTATCCACTCAGCTACAAGCTGAATGCTAAACTGTGTTAGAAAAACCTCATAGTAGTTTCTCTTTTTGATGTAGTATGTTACTACATACAGATATGAGATCTGATTGGTTGCTATAGGCAATGAAGGACATTCTAAGTATAAGACAGCTTATGTGTGAGTAAATATTATTTCTAGAGATGAGCGAATAATTGGAAAGTTCGATTTGTCGAATTTTACAATAAAATTCGCCTTGTGACGAATTACTTCATCATGAAGAGCATTTTTTTGTAAGTAGCTGGTGCAATGACAGGTAGCTGCGATAGCACTGCCCCCATCATTGTACCCCTCAGATGCCGAGTTCATACATGTTTGAGGCATCTGAGTGTAAAATTAACAATATATATATATTTTTTTTATCAACGTTAGCTTCCCCGCCATCTTGCTTTAAGATCTGGAGTGAAATCTCGTGTGGCGCAAGATTACACCATCATGCCGGCCAGCATGGTGACGTCATACATCACCACACACAGCATTTCGGCCGAGATCTTCAATCAAGATGGAGACTGGCATTCCGTCGCGAGCAAATGGAAGAGGTAGGTTAGATTTTTTATATTTTTTACACTATTTCAGGTTAAATCGATTCGCTGACATGAAGCACGAGGAAATTCGGCTTCAAGGTGAATCGAATTTATCCTAAAATTCAGGTCGAATACAACTTTGTGGGATTCGATTCATTCATCTCTAATTATTTCTTAGCCAACGTTGTTGTAGAGTCCGATGTAACTCACATGACCTTAAGTGTGTACTAGTTCTGTGGGGTTTTATATACTGTCAATTAAAGACAATAATGCCCCATAAGAAAAGGAATTTGATTGGACAATTGTCGTCAGATATTAAGAAAAAAGCCATATAAGGGGGAATCACTGTTAACAAGACGGGGTAATGAGGAGGTCACTGTTAAAGGGGCGGGCGCTATAAAGGTCACTGTTAAGGTAGTGGGATACTGTGAAGGTCACAAATAAAGGGCAGGCTGCTGTGTAGATTACTGTAAAAGGGGCGGGCGCTGTGGAGGTTACTGCTAAGGGGACGGGGGACTGTGGAGGTCACTATTAAGGGGACAGCTGCTGTGGAGGTCACTGTTAAGGAGGCAGGTGATTGTGGAAATCACTGTTAAGGAGACGGGGTACTGTAGACATCACTAATAAAGTGGCGGCCAATGTGGAGGTCACTGTTAAAGGGGTGTTCGCTGTGGATGTTACTGATAAGGGGGTAGGCCACTGTGCAGGTCACTGTTAAAGGGATGGGCACTGTGGAGGTCACTGTTAAGGGGGCAGGGGACTGTGGAGGCTACTATTAAAGGGGCAGCTGCTGTGGAGGGGACTGTGGAGGCCCTTATTAAAGGGGCAGCTGCTGTGGAGGTCACTATTAAAACAAAACAATAGCTGATCTCAGGGAGACCAACCACAAAAACACCGCAGAGCCTCAGTTAAGAGTCTCAACACAGCAATTCAAAGTGCAAATCTCCCTGGGAAACAGTAATATGCAAAATAAATGTGGAGCCCCAGTATTGGGTCTACAACACAATGAAAGCCAGATATCCCTCAAAGGAAGGAAAACCGGTGCAAAGGGGTGTCTCCACTACAGAGATCACCAAATCCACCATATTAAGTGGCCCCTATGTCAAGATCCTGCTTTTTTACAAGCTTTAAGGATGTGACAGGGAAGACCTAAGCCAGTTATCCATCCACAGACAGCTGTTTCGGGGTGTTGCCCCTCATCAGTGTGGAGTAGGATTCTGGCTAACCGGGAGCAATGCCGCAGGGCAGCAGGGTACTGTGAGGTCACTGTTAAGGGATAGGTGTACTGTGGAGGTCACTGTTAAGGGAGCGGGTGTCACTGTTAAAGGGGCGGGCACTGTGGAGGTCTCTGTTAAGGGGCAGGGAACAGTGGAGGTCACAGTTAAGGGGACGGTCTGCTATGGAGGTCAGTGTTAAGGGGTGAGATGTCGTAGAGGTCACTGTCAAGGGGGTGGGGTGCTGTGGAACTCACTGTTAAAGGGGCGGGCTGCTGTGAAGGTCAAAATTAAAGGGGTGGGCTGCTGTGGAGGTCCCGTTTTAGGAGATGGGGCACTGTGGGGTGGGTCAGTGTTAAGGAGTACTGTGGAATTCACTGTTTTAACTGAAATAACAGTTTTTAATTAAATATATTAATGAATCTTCTCGGCCACTTTTTAAAACATACAGATGTGGATGTGTACTCAAAGGCTACAAACACATTTAACATGGAAAAATTAGACCATAAAGATGATTATAAAGCATGGTAAAATATTTTACATACAGTATCTTAAGAGTTACCTTGAGTAAAAAAATAATAATAACAATACATTGTACTAGCTTTTAGACTAAAATCTTCAATTGCTCATTCAGATCCTGTGACATTCAGTTTGCAACCTGCTCTTAGTTTCAGAATTGTATTGGTTGTGTATTTACTAGTAATACATGTTGGATGTTAGGCCTCTATGTCCAGGATACTACAGCCTTTCCCCTTCTACAGCTCATAAGAGATCTCTTCACACTTTTAAGCCATTGGTGCTGAGAAGTGAATGAGTCCCCTTACTTGAAGAGTTTGCCATGGGTCTTCTGCTCTCCTTCTACACTGGTGCACAGCATATGTGATTCTCCACCTAAACGCTGTCTTGTGTGTGCTTTTCTCTATGCTTATAACCTGAGTGAGCTGCCCTCCTTTGATCCTCTCACCCCACCATTCTGATCTATCATGTACAATCGTCTGCTGCAATCAGCAAGGGGTTGTAAATAATAAGTGGAGAGCAGAAAGATCAATCACAACCAGGAACAGTGCTCTAAAAGATTTATGTCAGATTCAGGAGCATCACCAGCTAGGTGAAGGACTTACATATGCTAAGCAGATATATCAATGTTATTGCTCATGGAAAAGCTCTTGAATTGCACCACAATGTGAGAGTCATTCTTGCTGCACTAAATATATGAAATGTGTGTGCAATAATTTTATTTCATTTATGACATGCTAGACACAAGAGGGTAAGTTATCAAAACCGGCTTAGGCCAAGTTTACACCAGTTATTTGGTCAGTTTTTTTCATCAATTAGGGTGAGCCAATACCAGGTGTGAGTCAAAAACACAGAACAGGTGCAGATATTTCCACTATTGCTTATCTCTGTGTAGCCTCCACTACTGGTTTTGGCTCACAAAAACTCATGGAAATAACTGACCAAATAACTGAAGTGTGAACTCAGCCTTAGTTGCCCATAGAAATCTTTAAGATTCCACCTTTTATATTTCACACCTCCTTTGGAAAATTAAAGGTGACATTTGATTGGTTGCTATGGGCAACTAAGACAGTTTTTCTTTACACCGCTTTTGATAAATCTTCCTCTTGTGTCTTTTTAGACAACTTTTGCACCAAATTTTTGTAATTCTGTGCCTTTTTTGGCACAGTCTTAGACAGTTTTTGGTGCATCTTTTGGACAAAAATTATACCGGCTCCAAGTTGGTATAAAAAGTGGTGTAATATTGTTGGTATAAAGCCTTATGGAGCATTGTGTTGCATCTTCCCTTCACCAGCTTCTAAAACAATATCACAGATTTGAATACATTTATTAACCCAAATAATAAATTTGTCACACAATATTCTGGCGCATAATTAACCATAATCTTAAATCTTAATCTAACTTCCCCACTGTTCAGATGCATAATGGTATGAAGTTTTCAATGAAGGCTATTAAGAAACTTGCTTAAGTTTACATTTTGGAAGCAAATGAAAAATAAACAGAAGTTTTCAGGTCAAAGGTATCCATTGAATTACTTAAATTTCATATTGCTTTTCTATTGAGAACAGTGGTCTAATTTGGTGATTTCAACTTTCCGACATTTCTCCTTTTCCACATAATCTAATATCGATGGGAATATGTCATCAGGAACATCCTGCTCCTCCTCTCTCTGCATCTTGCTGACTTTTCTAGGACTTGGAGACTTTGAAGGATTATTTGAGAGAAGTAAAGCCAGCAAAAAATTATGATAGTCATCATTAAGATCTGGCCTTCTATAGAGGGTGCAGACTGTATGGTATTGGTTGGAACACAGGCAGTGGAATAATAAAGGCTTCCATCTTATTGGTATTGAATTACATATTTCAGTATACGGCTGATGTAGTAATAAGTAAATGTAGGGATAAATAAATAGAAATGACACAGAATAAGTCTTCCTGCACTCTATCTGCACTCTCCCTCTCCAATATTCTTTTATTAATCTTTTTCAGCAACACTGTCCCTAACACATGAGCTTTTGCGAATCTCTCCCTTTGCTAAGCTCACAGGACAATGGTGAAGACTAGTGATGAGCAGCAGAGGCAATATTCGAATTCGCGATATTTCGTGAATATTTGGGCGAAAATGCGCCATATAATCGAGAATTTGCTAATTCATGATCTCCAGTCATTATTTTCTTGATTGCGAAAATTCGCATAAAAATTCGCATAGACTGGTATTTAAAAAAAAATACGAATATTCGCGATTACGAATATTTTTTGAGATATTCTAAATATTCGCTAATTCTCAAAGTGCTGATATTCGCGATTAAAATTCGCAGTTTCAAATATTCGTGATCAACACTAGTGAAGACCGCACAGGATAAAGGTTTTATAGGGCAGTGACATCACAGGGGATGTCTATCTGTAGATTGGCTGGCTGCACTACATTATGGGTTGTGTACTCTACACTTAGTTTAGCTTTGTAACATGCCATTTTAGGAAAACTTGATTCCGTACCAAAAAGCGCGAAAAAGTCAGATGTGTTGCAAATCCAAGTTTTCCTAAATTTCAGACCAAATTCCGATTTGAATGCTTCACTTTGCTCAACACTGGTTAGTAGGTCTGTAAGGTTTTAGTGATATTATTTAGTCAGATTCTGAATTTTAGGTGAAAGATTTTTCAAAATTGAATAATACAAAAATTAGCCAGCTCAAAGTAATTTGCATCAACTTTTACAGAATAATAAGATATTACACATTCACAAAAAAAATTCACATAACATGCCTTTATATGGCCAAAGTAGATAAATTGAATGTCAATTATTTATACTCTCCCTTTAAGTGCGGAGCTCACGCATAAAAAATATACCAAAAAAGCAGCTTCCAATGATGGTTCTGGGAGTGTGATTACTAATATTGCCCAATGTCTTATCTTTATCATACACTTCGCTGTTGATGTATTTGTGGTACACTCAGTTGGTTACTTAGTTTTAGTCCGTGTTGTGGGGCTGGCTGTTAGATTAGCATGCAAGTACATACACTCATGGTGTGCTCTGTTAGGTGGTTAGATTGTGACCATATTGAGGGGCGACTTGCTATATTAGTTTGCAGTTAGATAGACATGCATACTGCTTTGTTAGTCCAAGATGATCCACTACTTATTGCACTTGTGTTACTCATGGTTACGGCTGATATATGCGCTCACTCTATGGCTTGTTTCATGTTCAGCTTTTAGCTGCACCGCTTCTCAGAGCATGTCTTCTAACGCATGTGTAGTCTGTTCCCTTGAACACCAAACCCCGTATATGTGTGTTTGTACGTCATTCACACTGGCCGCTTCTCAGCTGCTCACAAGACGCATTTCGTAAACATATAGTTCCTTCCTCAGTGGTATAGAAATAATGAATGAAATTTGGGACATGACGTTCAGATTTATAAAATAACTTTGGGTGCAACCTAATTCCTGGATCGGACCACTACTTAAAGGGGTCCATACCCTAAGTATATGTTCTCACTATGCGTTCATTGAAAAACATACATCTATCACTACGACTACAAAACTCCCTCCTTCCAATAATCAAATTAACATATATTAAATGTATATGCAAAAAAAAGGAAAATAGAATAAAAGAGACAAGAGATAGAAATAAAAAACAAAAAACTAAACATAAAAAACTAAATCTTAAAAATAAATAAATAATAAAAAGGTGTAGTAAAATAAAAATGATAGCCGGTGGATCATTGAATATATTATGAGAAGTAGGGGGTGAGGGAAGGGCCGCAGAGGATGTCAGTGCACTGGTAGAGAGTCTAGCAACGACGTCTCGTGCATATACCCCCCCCCCCAACCCAATCATAAGAACCCGAAGATCTCCAGTTCCGCATTGAGTCCCCTTGGCATTAGAGATCCGAATTTGTATATTTTCTTGAACTCACACCTAGACATCTGGGATATAAAGTCTCCCCCACCTCCAATGTTCGATTACTACATTACAGACTTACTGTTATAAGTCAACATCTCTTTTATTTCCTATTTGAAATGATTTACAGTAGATTTCACTATATGTGTTCTTCTCTGGAAATTGCTTTGCTTGCAATTTTGGCAATGTCCGCATCTAAATAAACCGTTCAGAGTCATCCAATTGCTACATATTCTATGAAAATAGAATAAAATAGACTAGAGATAGAAATAAAAAAACAAAAAAACAAAACAAAAAAATAAATATAAAAAATAAAGAATAAAAATGTTTTGTAAAATAAAAATGATAGACAGTGGATCATTGAATGTATTATGAGAAGTAGGCGGTGAGTAACCGTGAGTAACACAATAACGGTGCAATAAGTAGCGAATCATCTTGAGCTAACAAAGCAGTATGCATGTCTATCTAACTGCAAACTAATATAATAAGTCGACCCGCAATACAGAGGTCATGGAAGTTTCAGAGAAAGCAGAGCATCTAGGTTTAATGACAATGTCCCTGTTGCTTATAGAGGCGCAATTTTCATAATTTAAAACATCATTTTTCTCACCAGTGCAGGCACATATGAACATAGGACCAACACAGATGCCTTCAGCTACCAAGCGTACATGCAACAGGTCAGCCAGTTTTATAGGTACAAATCTGCCGACAGATGCCCTTTAAAATACATTGGGGGACTTGATACCCCCTGTGCTGCCAGAGGAGCATGCCTTGTCATAAATGAATCATATCCTTCAGCAGTCTGCAATCTTAGACAACCAGACAAAGAACTGTCAGGACATAAGTGAATCCAAGTCAAAACATGGACAAAACCAGACTGAGGATAAACAGGCAGAGAACATTCAATATTCACTGAACAGACTTCAGGACACTTTAGGAACTTGGCAAGACAGAACAGGCACTGACCTCTAGAACACAGTTCAAAGACCTCTGGGACACAGTTCAAACATAGCAGAAACATACTGTATGCAGAAACTTAGCAAGACAGAACAGGCACAAAACTCTAACACTGGGTTCAGACCTGAGCGTTTTGAAGCCTAGCGTTTTTGGTGCGTTCAAGACTGGCGTGTAGGCGCGTTTTTTTCAAGCGTTTTGGTAAATAGTGTAGGCGCGTTTGACGCGCGTTTCTGTGATTGACTGCATAGTTGGCCAATGACCAAACAGCCCTCCCTATATAGTTTGGCCAATCTGAGGTGTGAATTGTGAAAAACGCGCGTCCATAGGCGCGTTTTACGCAGCACAAACGCCCGAACAACACGCCTATCGCGTTTCCCATTGAAGTCTATTAGCACCAAACGCTCGAAAAAAGCCCGAATTAACGCGAACAAACTTGCCTATGCGTCCGACGTTTATAGGCGCCTATGAACGCGCATAAAAACGCGCAAGTGTGAACCACCCTCATTGGAATGCATGGTTCCTTTACTGTTGTGCGTTTTTATGTGCGTTCAAAAGCGGCGTTTTACGCGAAAGTGTGAACTGAGGGTAAAGGAACATTTGAGACATGGCAGGTCCAGATACAGAATCTTGGCAGGGCAGAATAGACAAGGACTAGAACTAGGGACTACGTGTAATCCAGACACAGACAGAACATGTACAGTGGCCAGGCAGCAGAGGCACGCTTGAGTGTGGGTGACCTGATAGGTGTAGTAGTAGTTGTATTCACAGTTCTTAAGCTTCATGGGCTGGTGTGCAGTGATATGAAGGGCACACTGGTTCTTATCTTCAGTGCACACTCCAGTTCTTGGGATGCTCCTTTCTGATGGTGGTCAAGGTTCCATTGGTTTTGATGGTTTTACATTGTGAGGCTAAGTCCATGTTGTCGTGCAGTAAGCAATGATGAGACAGTTGTGCAGCAGAATGATTTCTTTACTGAAGAATTCAAATGCAAACAGTTCAGGACAAGTCGTACTTCCAATGAACTGGCTGATGTTATCCAGAAATACAGTATTCTCAGATAAAACAGTTCTCAACACTGCACATATAATCAGAGCCCAAATGGTGTCTCATTAAAATAGTTGAAGCAATATTTCTTACTCTGCACTTTGCTAATTGACTTAAACCACAGCATCCAGATGTGCAGTGTAATACTTTACGTCAGGCAAGATCTTGAAACCAATAAAGGTGTTTCTCTCTGCGGCAGGCATACACTTCTGCCATAATATTTGTGCAGGTCCAGTCTTCTACCTTGGGATGTGGAGATATACACAGGTGGGTCAAACTATGTGGAGTGTGCTGAGGCATCAGAGGCTTTTCCTGAATTCAGGTGCCGTAGGGCCAATAAAGTCTTTTTTAAGACTGGTCACTTCTACAGGTCTTTCTATACACCTCTCTTGCCTCTGATCTGCTTTTTGGAGATATTCTGGCTCTATTCTGGATGATACCAGGTCCAGGATGAGTTGGCCAGTCACTTACATATTTGTGCTAGCTTCTCCTAGCCCTAGGCTAGACTGGACCAGACTGGTATAAACTGACTAGAATGTTCTGCCCTCTCTTATATAGAGGGTGACATGAGCCCCATATAGTGGTGGAAAAGAATATGACCTGTGTTTACCATTAGCAAGTACATACATATGCAGGTATTACATAATAAAGTATATACATTTATTAACCCTCTGCAGTTTCCAGTATGCAGCGACTCCTGGAATAGGATTCTGCACATGCAAAGAACCAACAGAATCTGAGAGCAGAATCTGAGATTAAACAGCCAGGGGCAGGATACAAACTCATATATAGTACACTTAATAAATACTTTAGTCAAACAGATGCAAACACAAGGCTAGAGAACAATAAGACATACAATACTGAACTGAGGAGAGATATAATGCACATTGGCACTTATTCACATCCACAAGTAAACATGATAAGGACGCACGGAAAAGTGGCAACATGAACATGATTTTGAACACAACCTGTGAGAAACCGGTGCCTGAACGCACGGTACAATGGTACAAGTGAAGCATTAACAGCAGCAATTTAATTGAATTGCTTTACCTGTCACAATGCCATTTACACTAAGTAGTTACTTGCATCATGTTCGGTAAAAAATGATGCTTATTACTGTCCATTATTGGCACACTCACAACAGACAAGACATTCTGTCATTGCTCTCGCAACAACCTACTTTAAAAAGCGAAAATACAAACAATTTTATGTATGTCTAGTGGTCTAATCATGGCGTCTCGATGGTAAAATGAAGCCTAATTTGCAGGCAATGCAAGCATGTCTTTCTTTAATCTGGTTGTAGCTAAAAGAATGAAACTTTCATTATGTCACCTTGGCAAAGTCTGTTTCCGAGTGTAATATCAATTAGCCTAATCTTATTGATTTGCAAAGCTGTCCTATCCTATTGTCTTGGTTTGCATGATTAATGAGACTCCCATTATGAACTAGTATTTTATTCGACACAAGTAAAAGAAGAGATAACTGTTACAACATTTAGTGTTTCTGATGCCGGAAAAGTGCTAAACATATAACCTCACAGCACTAATAATTTATTTTTTGTATCAAGGTCTCAATTAAAAGATCTGTATTGTTAAAAAAAAAAAAAAACATGCTGGATAATTGCTGCCCAAATGTAAGTAATTGAATACGTCTTAACACAATTAATTAATGAGCTCTAAGAAGCCTATGACCTATTCTGTGTGTTACTCTGGTTAATAAAAGTGAACTGTGCAGCTTAAACATGTACTGCTGTGTCAACACTTGTCATAGCTGTCTGGTTTTAGCTATTGTTTTGTGCAGAAAATAATACTTCTATGGGTTTCTCATTATGAGCTACTTTTATACTACTTTTATGCAACCCAAACAATAAATTTGGTTTCTCTGCAGGAAATAGTAACATTCTTATTTTAGTTTAATTTGAATGCAGTGCCAAAATTTGGCAGTATTCCCATTTCAGATTGTGAAATATATTTTGATATTTTTTTTAAACAAAGACTTAACACTAAATGCATTATATTTTTATATGTAGCCACAACAGTTGCATTTTTTGATATTGCGTTTTGCGTGCTAGCACACATTTGCAGCTAAGCCAGAGGTAAAAACTAGTGTTGATCGAGCACCAAAGTGCTCGGGTGCTCTGGTGCTCGAGTAGAACTTTTTGGGATGTTTGTGTGCTCTACAGAGCACCAGAGCACAATAGAAGCCAATGGGAGAACCAGAGCATTAAACCAGGCACCCCCTGCTCTGAAGAGGGGAGGGTGTGTGGTTCACAGGAAAAGATCAGAAATTGATGGAAACACCATTGAAATGGTTCGGGAACAGCATGGGGATGATGTCTGCCTGGATGCATCTTGGAATCCCAGGTTGCTGCTGGGAACGATGTTGTCCGAGTAGTACGCCACTCTTACAGACTGACAATAATACGCACAACACCGTAGATAAAACCGATTTTAGAGGAAATATTGTTAGGACACATTCTTTCCTGTATATTTACTCGTAAACAAAGTGCAAGTGCTGCCAAAAATTTCAGGGAAGAGGCACTCCGATACAACCTTTGTTACACATAAAGGAGGGCATCATACACACCCTTGAAAAATTATGATTGATGGCCTGCTGGTGACCCTCAAAAACATTAGGAGCAAGGGCCTGCTGGTGACTCTCTAAAACATTAGGGTCGAGGGCCTGCTGCTGATCTGACCATCTAAAACATTAGGGGTGAGGGTCTGCTGCTGAGCTGACCCTTTAAAACATTAGGGGTGAGGGCCTGCTGCTGATCTGACCATCTAAAACATTAGGGGTGAGGGTCTGCTGCTGAGCTGACCCTCTAAAACATTAGGAGCGAGGGCAGCCTAATAAGCATGTTGATATGATGGAGGAGGAGGAGGAGGAGGAGAAAAGGAAGATTGAACCATATACCCTTTTTTGTGGTGGAAGGGGTGCATGGGAATACAGTGTATTCAATACATCATAAAAGCCACATTTAAAGTGACTTTATGTTCAGCTGCTTTCCTCTGGTGGAGTAGAGAAGTCAGGGGCAATACAGGCCTTGTTCATTTTGATAAGAGTCAACCTGTCAGCATTTTCAGTTGACAGGCGGATGCGCTTATCAGTTTTTTTGCCCGCAGCAGCACTAAATACCCGCTCTGACAAAATGCTGGCGGCAGGGCAGGCCAGCACCTCCATGGCGTAGAGCACCAGTTCGTGCCGCGTGTCCAGCTTGGACACCCGATAGTTGTAAGGCACAGAGGGATTACTGAGGACGCTGACATGGTCTGCTACGTACTCCTTCACCATCTTCCAAAACTTTTCCCTCCTTGTGACACTAGGCCGCACATCAGAGTGAGGGTGCTGGCGGGGTGTCCCAGGCTTTGGAGAGTGTTGCCCTGCCTCTGTTGGAACTGCTGTGTTTTCCCCTCATCTACCCTCCTCGGTTGCCCAAGGAACTACATACTCTGCCGCCAGCGTTGTCAGCTGGAAATTTTTGGAGCAATTTTTCCATAAGGACCTTCTGGTATTGCACCATTTTGCTAGTTCTCTCCACCCCAGGAATGAGAGATGAGAAGTTCTCTTTGTAGCGGGGGTCGAGAAGGATGAACAACTAGTAATCGGTGTTGGCCAAAATGCAGGGTCACGGGAAAGGTAGCATAACATAAAGTCAGCCATGTGTGCCAGAGTCCCAACAGACAAGACTTCGCTGTCCTCATCAGGAGACTGACTCTTAATCTCCTCATCCTATTCCTCCTCTACTGCCCATCCACGCTGAACAGATGGAATAAACCTGCTATGGGTACTACCCTCTCTAGCAGAGGCAACCATGTCCTGCTCCTCCTCCTCCTCATCATCATCCAATTTGCGCTGAGAAGACGAACTGAGGGTGGTCTGGCTATCACCCTGTGTACTGTCTTCCCCTATTTCTACCTCTTCAACATGCAAAGCGTCCGTCTTCATTGTGAGCAGTGGGTGTTTCAGTAGACACAGAAGTTGGATGGTTACGCTGATAATAGCGGCACCGCAGCTCACCGTCTGTGTTGATTCCTCAAAGTTGCGGAAAACCTCACAGAGGTCAGACATCCATGCCCACTCATTGCTTGTGAAGAGCGGAAACTGACTGGAAAGGTGGCAACCATGTTGCAGCTGGTATTTTACTACTGCCCTCTGCTGCTCACTAAGCCTGACCAACATGTGGAACGTGGCGTTCCAGCGCGTGCTCAAGACGCACAACAGTCGGTGAGCTGGCAATTGCAAGCATTGCTGCAGCGTTGCCAGACCGGCGGCAGCTGTAGATGACTTTCGGAAATGGGCTCACACGCAGCGCACCTTCACCAGTAGTTAAGGCAAATTGGGGTAGGTTTTGAGAAACCGCTGAACCACTAAGTTGAACACGTGGGCTAGGCAAGGTATGTGTGCTGAACTCCAAAGCCGCCACCAAGTCACGGCCATATCAGACACAACCATGCCTGGTTTAGTTTCCCACTTGCAGAGGCTTCCTTGTCGCAGAAAGTGGGCCTATGCTCTTTGATCAAACTGTATACTAATGCCTCTTATGCACAGCATACAATGTATTACAAATTGGGCGGATATGCCACGTAATTATGCTGAGACAGTCATTACATCAAAAGCATAGTGTTGAGGATGTGCGATCCAGATTCACTCTCCATTATATACATGCCTGGTTATAAGTTGAATGGTGAGAGCCACAGCTCAGTCTTGTCCCTTAAACCCTGCCATAGCTCTGCAGTGGTGTGCTGTTTGTCACCTAAGAAAATTAGTTTCAGCACATCCTGTTGCTGCTTCCCCACTGCAGTGCTACACGGCTTCCAGCTACTGACTGATGGCTGACAGTGCGCAAATGTAACACAACAGATGTAACAGAGGTTGTGTCACTATCAGCAGCGGGCAAACAATTGCAAGCAATTTAGCACAGGTTGTGCTAATATTATATATTGCAGCCAGATAAAACAATAGCCCTTAAAAGGGCTTTTGGGTCTCTAACACCTTTCAACACTAAACCCTGCCTAAAAAAAAAAAAAAAAACTACACAATCTGTCCCTTTAGCTGCAGCTCACCCTGACTAAGACTGAGCCAAACCACGTGTCATCGGGTGCTATATACCCGATGATGCTTTCCGACCAGCCAATCACTGTAATGCCAGAAACCAACATGGCTACGGCATAACAGTGAGTGGCAGTACTTCCCCGCACGTTTATTGACTGGGTAGCAGCCAACAAACGGGCGGAGAGGAGACTCGAGCATCGCGCTCGAGCACACGCGGTGTTTGGCCGAACTCCGTGATTTGCCGAGCATCGCTCGAGTCAAAATGGTATTCGGCCGAGCATGCTCGCCCAACACTAGTAAGAACACACAAAATACCGCTAAATGCTAGTCTGCAACTTGCAGTATTTTTGAAGGAAATGACCGGAATGTTACCCATTATATAAATAACATTATTGTTTATTGTCTAGTTATTTATATATTTTTTTAAAATTTATGATTTCTGTTTTAATTTGCCATGTCACTAACTACTGTATATTAGAGGGGGAAAAAAATTAAAAATCATACAGTCTTCACACTAACCTCTAGACAGAATAATATATCGAGATTTCCTGTTCTGTACAAGTAACTTTTCAAATATCAATGTCAAATATCACATTTTAAAATATAACACAGGATCCACCATTCACAATAGATGATTCATAATTTATCTGCTCCCTTCTGACCTCTGCACAGGTCAAAGAGCAGCCTACAAAACTGCCCCGTAGAATTGTATTTATGACCAGAATTGACGTAGAATTGTATTTAGGAAAGTGCCTAAAAAAATAAATAAATTATATATATATATATATATATATATATATATATATATATATATATATATATATATATTATATATATACATACACCTGTCCTCTTTAAAAGCTTCCCCTGTAGGCATACATGAGCCCAGTCACGTATGCCTGCTGGGGAGGGGAACAGCCCAGACAACTGGACAAATATGTTGCAGGCACATCAAAGGCAAAGGATCAAAAGCTTCTTTGCATGCAAGGGATTACTGTCTTACAAGATGCCGGACCACCTCCAGTGCTATATTCTGCAGCACAGGAAATATGCCAGTGCCTGTGTGCCGGTACTCACACGAGCTGAATAAGCTACTTCAAATCACCATGCCAGCCCATGTGCACTGCCTGTATGCAGGGCCTCTTGGGAGCACGTGCCACCGGGTTAAAATTACCCGGCAGTAGAAGACTCTGCTATTGAGCTAAGCGGCCCCACAGGGAATTATTCCATGGACAACGAGCAGCCCCTGGAAGACGAGCAAACTCTCCTGGAAAGCTGGCTAAATAGACAACAAGCATTTATTAATTACCCTTTCCTTGTCTACATTCCCCTATACAACGTGGATAAGCATTGACCCTTTCTTGCCTGCCTTCCTTTATACAACAAATAGGTTAACCCAGGGATGGGCAAACTGCGGCTCTCCAGCTGTGGTAAAACTACAATTCCCACCATGCCCTGCTGTAGGCCGATAGCTGTAAGCAGTCTTTGCATGCTGGGAGTTGTAGTTTGGCAACAGCTGGAGAGCCGCAGTTTGCCCATCCCTGGGTTAACCGGTTAACTCTTTCCTTCCCCTGTACAGCTTGCTGGTTAACACTTCCTTGCTTACCTCTCCTATACAAAGAGCTAGCTGGTTAACCCATTCCTTACCTCTATACAGGAGCATTAACCCCTACATTGCTCCACATGTAAATGAAATACAACTATAGGCTACAAATATCCATATGTACATATATAGGGTGTCATTCATGATTAGAAATATGCCTATATTAGGGGTATTTCTGGCACAGATTGCAGTGCAAAAATGATGTGACTTTTCCCCTGCTCACACCAGGTCTAAAAAGTGGGTGTGGCATGGGCGGGGAAGGGGATAGTCCAGAGGTCCCATCTCATTCATCATTTTTGCCGCCTATTTTAGGCAATGGTCTTAATGTAAGCCAGCAAGGATGCTGGAGTAGATTTAGACCAGCGCTGAATACACCTAAGTTATGTAGAGGCCAGCACCTCCACTGCTAGCACAAGATGCCTATTAAGACCAGCGTCTAAAATGCCGGTCTTAATAAATGTCCCCCATAAAGTCTACCGGAAGTTATAAATATTTTAAATTATATTTACATACCTACACAAGAAGTACACATATAATTTAACTTAGCTTGCTCTTGAAGTGCTGTTCGTCCAGTGGTTGGCAGGGAAACAGAGAGAGAGAGACGCCAAGTTTCACATAGCCTATATCAGGTATCCTCAAACTGCCTCTCTCTAGCTGTTGCAAAACTACAACTCCCAGCATGCCCAAACAGCCTACAGGTATCAGCCTACAGCAGGGAGGGCATTGTGGGAGTTGTAGTTTTACAACAGCTGGAGGGCCGCAGTTTGAGGATGCCTGGCCTATATCTTTATGTGTTTCAGCCCCAACTATCGATTCCATTCTATGACCACCAAAGTATCTTCCAATCTGTTGGCCAAGAAAATGTGTCCTTCCTAGCTTTGATATGCTAACAATGGACACAATAACTAAATGGCTTCTGAGCATACTGATAGCTCAATGGGTGAATATCACTAAATAATATCAGTATATATTATATCCCATTATTAGGAATATTTGAGTGGTCATTGGACTGAGGGTCTGGCTAGGAACCATATTTTCCAGTAACTGGTGCAAAGAACAGGAAATCTTGTGTGTCATGAAGTTGCAACTTTTTGCGACTTTTGAAAAAGTCGTTCTTCATAAATATGATACAAATGAGATCTACTTTTAAATTCTGACCAAATTTTTACTCCACATCTGAAAAGTGGTGCTGGAAGGCACAGTGCTCAAAAAGTTGCAAACTGTATGCACAAGTGACTGCAAAAAGTTGCAAAGCCCCTATTTGTGACTTTTTGAAGACAGAATTCTGGCATGTAGGACTTGATAAATTCCCCCGATGTGTATTAGCGATATCATGTCCAGTATAGTTATTTGACATTAGAAGAACAAATTCCTCTGCTTTTTAAAGAAGCACTATAGTCTATATAGCACAACATAAGTTATTATTAATTAATAATGTTGAGGCCCTATATTACCAATTTTAGTTTATGTAGGTTGTCTGTCACCTTATGTTTCAAGTTTTCCCCTCTGATGTGATTCACCTTTAGACAAGGGCTACACGGCGACACCTGTCGTGGCCAGGATCGTTGAGCAGCGGCGATTCCAGAAAAATAAATGGTATCGCCGTGACAGGCGGAAGAAATCCAGCCATGTTGGATTTCTTGCGACTGCCTCGGTGATCCCATTCATTTCTATGGAATCACCGCTACTCAGAGATCCTGGCGCAACAGGTGTTGTGCGACCAATGTTTCCATGTAGCCCTTACCTTAAAGAAGGTAGAGTCTCATTACATTGCAATTACTCTGCTCCAAGTCTATTTAAGAGAAACCAGAGACAGATCAGAGACAACTTTTTTCCTTTAAATACACTGCACAATGTAAGTCACACACACAAATAGTAAGGACAGTTAATGCGCATCAAGGAAGTTGCATAACTACAGCTAATCATTGTATGAACACACCTAATATATGATGGCAATTAGAAATGAGTGAATTTTTCAAAAATGTGATTTGCCGATTTAAATTCAATCCAAATTAATTTGCAGCAAATTTCGTTAAAAAACAGCCATTTCTGGGCTGCAGAGAGCCTTTATAGTGGTGTAGAACACTGTGCCTTACAGTAACACGCATAGGGAGTCTGCTCTGGTAGTGAAATAATACTGTGAGTTCGTATGACATGCAGATGTCAGGCGTCGCTCTTAGAATCACTGCACACTTCACTTATTTGGACAGTCAAGGGGCCAAAACTGACCAAGTAACTCAAGTATAAACTCAGCTTTACAGGTCGATGTTAGCGCCAAGAAGAAGTGCACTCCTTTTACATCATCGTCAGCTGATTCGACATAGATATCAACAGAAACTGTTCTATTAAACGCTCATACAAGTAGAGCCCCCCTGACACAGTGGAGAGGGTGTCAGCACTAAGTTTGTGTTGACGTCACTGATTATTTTGCCCTTCCTCTGATCCGTCAGAACATTAACCCCCCAAAAATGGATCCTGTCTGTGGAGCAAACTAGGTGCAGAAGGGAAGGACAGACAGCTCCCTTTGGCTGAGGTGATGGATCCTTGACTACCTGAAATCGGCTGGGTGCCACTGGGTGATGCAGCAGTTGCTGCAGCAGGCTTGACCACCACATCAGAACCACGGTTCTCCCAGGCCACTTAACGGTGATGCTGCATATGTTGACGCAGAGCCGTAGTGCCAACATTGGCACCCTGGCCATGCTTCAACTTCTGCCGACAGATTCTACTTATGGAAATGTTCACCTCCTCCGGTGGCTTAACAAAAAACTGCCACCCCGCTGAGTTGGTGATCTTACCCCCAAAACTATGCACTGACTACGCACTTGACACTAGTACACAGCAAACTGGGCTTTAGCAGGGGCGCAGCTAATGGCTCATGGGCCCTGGTGCAAGAGTTCAACTTGGGCCCCCTTCCTCAGTGCTTTGTGTGTCTTCTTATGCGCACAAGGGTCTTTGGGCCCCTCAGGCTATTGGGCCCGGTAACGACTACTACCTCTGCTCCCTTGTCACTACCAGAGCTTTGAGACGTTCTCACAGCTCTGTTTCTCCACCCTGTGATGATGTAACTACTAGAGCTTTGAGACGTTCCCACAGCTCTGTTTCTCCGCCCCTGTGATGAGGTCTTTACTTTCTGCTTCCTTCCTCCCAGCTGTCCCTCCTGTGTTTGATTGCTCTGCCTTTAAATCACCTCTCTTCCTTTGTACGGATGCGGATTATACTACTTCATTTGACCTGTATCTCTCGCTTGAGTATCTTCACTGGTGTGATATCTTTTCTGGACCTGTGTTCTGCTGAAGCAAGTACTTCGGACATTGTCTGCTGACTTTGATCTGTTTTCACTGCTGCTGCAGCTCCTTCAGTTAAGTGTGCAGACATTGTGTGTTTCTGTTTGTTTTGCTGACTGGATCCGAGGCGACCCCGGTCCCGTCCATATACTGAGCAGGGCACCGGTGGCCGTGCCCTTCCACTACTGTAGGGTTACAGTGGTCATCAGCCTTAGGTACGCGGGCATGTCTCGATCCACCATCTGGATCTGGACATGGGCTTAGCAGCATAGGGAGAGCTTTTAGGGTCTGACAGGGGTCACCCTTTATGTTCCCTAGTTTGGGTCCGGTCAGTAGCTAACCCACTGTGTATGCTCTTGTTGTTCACATACAGCCGTGACATTATAATCCGTCGAAACTGTCCTTTTGACATGGATCCGCTTTCTGACCTGGTTGACCGCATGCAGGGTCTTTCTTTGGAGGTAGCGGATCTCCGTCAATCTATGATTCAGCTTCAAGCATTGGGCTCTGCTCCGGCCCATGGAGTCTGTTGCGAGCCAAAGGTCTCACTTCCGAAACGTTCTCCGGGGCAGTGAGAATTTTGTTCGCTCCAGAGAGGCATGCAAACTCCATTTTTGCTTGTGTCCCCGTTCCTCTGGTAATGAGGAGCAGAGGGTGAGGATTGTCATCTCCTTGCTCAGGGGTAATGCTCAGACTTGGGCTTTTCACTGCCATCGGGGATCCCTCCCTTCGATCCACAGAAAGATTTTTGTGGCCCTGGGGCAGATATATGATGACCCGGATCGTGTTGCTCTGGCTTGAATCTAACTTACGTTTTTGTATGCCAGAACAAACTGTCTGCTGAGCTTATTGTATCTGAATTTCGGAGATGGGCAGCTGATTCAGGTTGGAATGATGCTGCACCTGGAGTCAGTTCTGTCATGGTCTCTCAGAGAGATTGAAAGATGCGCTTGCTTCTCCATGAGAGACCAACATCTTTAGAGTCTGCCATGTCACTGGCGGTACGCCTGACAGGCGTCTAAGAGAAAGAAACGACCTCTCGGTCCAGCCATTGTCACCTAGGGGCAGTGGTGCGACTCATTCAGTGTGCAGGGGTCTCATCCTGTCTCGTCCCCTCTGAGGAGGAGCCTATGCAGCTAGGTCGACTTTGCCCCTGATAAAGGAGGATTTAGTCCTCAGAGAATGGTGTGTTTTTGTTGTGGGGGCATTGGTCATTTGGCAAATGTTTGTCCCTCTAGGAGATTCATGAACTGTACTAAGAGTGATAATAAGAGAAAATCCTCAAAGGAAAATCATCAAACTCTGCTTCATCTGCTACCTTGGGCAAAGTTGATGTAGGAATTGGAGCTTTCCTCTGACCTGCAGTTCTCGTTTCTCCTTTCTGCCAGGGTGGCGCTAGAGAGCAAAGTCATTTCTTGTGAAATTTTTGTTGATAGTGGAGCGGCCGTCAATCTTATTGACACTCACTTGTAGCCAGGCATGGTTTTCGGGTTTGCACATTAGAAAAAGATATACCTGTTTTTGCCATTGACTCTGCTCCGCTCTCACAGAGATCCCTGAAGGGCATTGTTCACAATATCCGGTTAGCTGTAGGTGACACTCATGTGGAGGATATATCTGTTTTGTCCTCAACGGATTGCCTACTCCTCTAGTGTTGGGGTTACCCTGGCTCACTAAACATAACCCCACTATTGATTGGCAAGGAAGGCAAATAAATGAGTGGAGTGAGTTTTGTAGAGAATTGTCTCACAGCGACTTTTGCAGAGTGTATCTACTAAAACTTTGCCATCATTTCTCTCTGATTTCTCGGACGTGCTTTCTCCGAGAGCGGTGTGCAGGAGCTACTCTCACCGGGAGTTTGACTGTCCCATTAACCTCATTCCCGCGCCTAAGCTGCCAAAAGCACGCCTGTACAATCTTCTCACAACTGAGAGAATGCAATGCGAACCTCATATCTCTGAGAGTCTCGATAAGGGGCATATTCGTCCCTCAAAATCACCGGCCGCCGCGGTTTTTTTTTTTTGTTAAAAAGAAAGATGGCTCTCTGAGACTCTTGCCTAGATTTTAGGGAGCTGAACCGTATCACGATTCATGATCCCTATCCCCTTCTCTTCTGATCCCAGACCCTCTTCAACCAAATTGTTGGAGCCAAGGTTTTTTCCAAATTGGATTTGAGAGGCTGCATAACCTGGTCAGGGTCAGAGAGGGGGATGAATGGAAAACAGCCTTTAATACTCCCGAGGGGCATTTCGAGAATCTCGTTATGCCTTTTGGGCTTGATGAATGCTCCGCCGTCTTCAGCATTTTGTTAACAGTATTTTCTACCATTTAATGGGGAAATTTGTATTGGTGTATCTTGATGATATCTTGATTTTTTCCCTGATGTTCGGACTCATCAGGATCATCTTTTCAGGTTCTGCAGATTCTAGGCGAGAAAATAAATTGTACGCTAAGCTGAGAAATGTGTGTTTATGGTATCGAGATTCACTTCTGGGTTTTCTCCTCTCTGCTTCTGGTTTTCGCATGGATCCGAGAAGGTCCGTGCTGTGCTTGAGTGGGAGCTTCCTGAGAATCAGAAGGCATTGATGCGCTTTCTGGGTTTTGCAAACTATTACAGAAAGTTCATTTTGAATTATTCCTCTGTTGTCAAACCCTCACTGACATGACCAAAAAGGGGCGGATTTTTCCTCTTGGTCGGAGGAGGCGCTTTGCAGCTTTTTCTAAGATTAAAGAGAGTTTTATGCCTGCTCCCATCTTGGTGCATCCCGATGTTTCTTACCTTTTATTGTTGAGGTGGATGCTTCCGAGGTGGGTGTGGGTGCGGTTTTGTCCCAGGGTCCGTCTCCTTCCAAATGGCGACCCTGTGCCTTTTTCTCTAAAAACTCTCACCGGCAGAGAAAACTATGATGTGGAGATAGGGAATTGTTGGCCATCAAGCTGGCTTCGAGGAATGGCGCCATTGTTGGAGGGGCCAGGTACCCTATAACCGTTTTTACCGACCATAAGAATCTGGCGTACTTGAGTCGGCTGCGTATGCGAATCCGAGACAGGCCAGATGGTCTCTGTTCTTCTCCAGATTCAATTTTGTCGTTACATTCCGCCTCTGGGATCAAAATGTGAAGGCTGACGCTTCTCGCTGTTTTCCGGGAGGAGGAAACCCGAGGACCCGGGTCCCATTTTGGCGGAGGGGTAGTTGTTTCTGCTCTGTATTCTGATTTGGAGGTCGAGGTCCAGGCTGCCCAGACTGAGGCACCTGCCCGTTGTCCTTCTGGAAAGTTGTTTGTGCCTCCTGAGTTACGCCACAAACTCTTCAAGGAGCATCATGATACGGTTCTTGCTGGTCACCCCGGGAGTAGAGCAACGGTAGATCTCATTGCTCGGAGATTTTGTGGCCGGCTCTTCGTAAGTCGGTGGAGGGTTTTGTGGCTGCTTAGAGACGCGCGCCGCGCTAAGGTCCCTCGCTCACGGCCTTCAGGTCCCCTTCCCCTTACCCATACCTTCCCGTCCTGGACACACCTGTCCATGGACTTTATCACGGATCTTCCTCGTCCTCAGGGAAGTCGGTGATCCTGGTGGTGGTGGACCGTTTTAGCAAGATGGCACATTTCATACCCCTTCCCTGGATTGCCCAATGCTAAAACGTTAGTAAGCTTTTGTCGACACTATATTGTTAAATTGCATGGCATTCCTCTGATATTGTTTCCGATAGAGGCACGCAGTTTCGTGTCCAGATTCTGGAAGGCTTCTGCTCTCGCTCTGGGGTTCGGCTGTCCTTCCTTCTGCTTTTCACCCGCAGTCGAATGGTCAGAACTGAACGCGCCAATCAGAATCTGGAGACATATTTGCGCTGTTTTGTTGCAGAGAACCAGGAGGATTGGTGTTCGTTTCTCCTCTTGCTGAGTTTGCTCTGAACAACCGTCGGTCAGGAATCTTTCTGATAAGTCACCATTCTTTGGTGCATATGGGTTCCATCCGCAGTTTGGACATTCTCGGAGGGGCTCCTTCTGGTTTGCCTGAGGAGGAGAGAGATTTTCCTCGTCTTTGTCTACCATTTGGCAAAAGATTCAGACTAATCTAAGAAAGATGAGTGAGAAATATAAGCGTGTGGCTGATAAGAGACGTGTGCCTGGTCCGGACCTGAATGTGGGTGATCTGTGTGGTTGTCTACAAGAAATATTAAACTGAAGGTTCCTCCTGGAAATTGGGTCCCAAGTTTATTGGGCCTTATAAAATCTTGTCAGTCATCAATCCTGTTGCCTTCCGTCTTGATCTTCCACGGGTTTGGAAGATACATAATGTATTTCACAGATCTCTCTTAAAACCATATGTCCAGCCCACGGTACCCTCCTCTTTGCCTCCTCCTCCGATTTTGGTTGATGGCAATCTGAGTTTGAGGTTTCCAGAATTGTGGACTCTGCACTGTCCGCGGTTCTCTTCAGTACCTCGTTCATTGGAAAGGTTATGGTCCTGAGGAGAGGATGGGGTTCCGGTGTCGACATTAAAGCCACTCGCCTCATCAGGACTTTTCATAGGGCTCATCCTGAGTAAGTGTGGGTCCTGGGTGTCCGGAGTCCACCCGTAGAGGGGGGTACTGTCACTACCAGAGCTTTGAGACGTTCTCACAGCTCTGTTTCTCCACCCCTGTGATGATGTAACTACTAGAGCTTTGAGACGTTCCCACAGCTCTGTTTCTCCGCCCCTGTGATGAGGTCTTTACTTTCTGCTTCCTTCCTCCCAGCTGTCCCTCCTGTGTTTGATTGCTCTGCCTTTAAATCACCTCCTTCCTTTGTACGATGCGGATTATACTACTTCATTTGACCTGTATCTCTCGCTTGAGTATCTTCACTGGTGTGATATCTTTCTGGACCTGTGTTCTGCTGAAGCAAGTACTTCTGACATTGTCTGCTGACTTTGGATCTGTTTTCACTGCTGCTGCAGCTCCTTCAGTTAAGTGTGCAGACATTGTGTGTTTCTGTTTGTTTTGCTGACTGGATCCGAGGCGACCCCGGTTCCGTCCATATACTGAGCAGGGCACCGGTGGCCGTGCCCCTTCCACTACTGTAGGGGTTACAGTGGTCATCAGCCTTAGGTACGCGGGCATGTCTCGATCCACCATCTGGATCTGGACATGGGCTTAGGCAGCATAGGAGAGCTTTAGGGTCTGACAGGGGTCACCCTTTATGTTCCTGGTTGGGTCCGGTCAGTAGCTAACCCACTGTGTATGCTCTGTGTTGTTCACATACAGCCGTGACACCTCCTACTAGCTGCAGTGCCCATGGGCTTTAGAATATATCACTGAACAGCAGAGCGCCTAATTTTTTTTCCACAATTTCTCCACAACACAAAAGGTTTTTCTACAGATCAGTGCAATGGTGATCGACGTAATATATTTTTATTTCATCACCTAATACACGGCAAACTGGGCTTCACAATATATCACTGGGCACCGCAGAGCGGCAATTAGCCCTAATTTTTTCCACTTTTACACAACTAAAAAGGCTTTTCAACATATAAATGCAACGATGAACAGCGAATAGATATTTTGTTTTGCCACTATTACACAGCAAACTGGGCTTTGAATATATCACTGCACAAGGGCAAATATATTTTTCTTTGCCACTAATACACGTGACAAAAGGGCTTTTCTAACATATAACTGCACCGCTATCAAGGGCAAATAAGACGATGGAAATATATCCTTGTAATAAATGACTGTATCAAACAGCACTTGCACCCCAATTACAAGAATGGTTTGCTGGAATGACAGAGCTGTATAATGGTGTACTAGGATTGTTCCTATTACCCAATTTGTAACCTCCCTACTGAACCACTGTTCTCATATAAATGCTGTGGAACAATTCCTCCTCATCCTTTCCCTGCACTCATAAATCGATTCTTCACCACAATCGAGTCTTTCCTATCACTGTTCCTAGTGTTGTGCAGACGCGTCTCGCCCCAGCACTAAGTACACTGGAAAATGGCAGAACCTAAGATGGCTGCCGCTATTTATAGGAGCTGTGACATCACAGGGCTGGCTGCTGAATGGCAATGTGTATGACATTATGGGTGATCCTGCCTTCCCAGAGTTCCTTTCTCCATGTCCTCACATGTGCAGCAGCCATTTTAGAAAAATGTGATTCGCTAACAGGAAGCGGTGAGAAAATTCAGGCTCAGTGCAAATCAAATTTTTCTGATGTTCGGATCAAAGTATACTTTGACAGTTTCAATTCGACTCATCTCTAACTGCAATCTCTTAGATAAGATATAAATAGTGTTGAGCAGAACAGTTCGACATCGTTCGCACTGTGCAATTTTGGGTGTCCGGGATCTGACCCGAACCCGGATATTTTCAAAAGTTCTGGGTTCGGGTTCAGGTGTTCAGCCGACACTCCGCTTTCTGAAGGGCTGCACAGCAGCCAATCAGCTAGCGCTTTACTTCTTGTCCTAAGAGTCCATCACAGCCATGCCTACTAATGGCAATGGCTGTGATTGGCCAGTGCAGCATGTGACCCAGCCTAAATTTAAGCTGGAGTCACGTAGCGCCGCACGTCACACTGCCTGATTAGTGTAGGGAGAGGACAGAGCTTCTGTCAGGGCGAGATTAGGCAGGTTAAAGTCAGCAACAGCACCTAATGAACGGATCGATTTACAGCTGAGAATAATTGAACTTCCACTAGTTACTTGCTCGCTGGTTTTTAGGCTGCACAGAGCCTTTTTCTGTCACTTATTTTCTGGGTTGATCAGCAGCTATTTTGTGATACTTGTGGTGCGCCAGAAGAAGCTGCCACCAAGTCCATCAATCCATCAATACTAGTTTTTTTTTTGCTATATCCTACATCAGGGCTTACTGTGCTAATTGTCACCCCTAGAAACTCAGGAAAGAAATTTCTATATTTTATTAAGGGGTTAAATATAATTGCCCAAATACCAATCCCCTAAATATGGTGTTCCAGCTTTGGCTGGACAAGTATAATACTGTCTGCTGTCTGGCAAAGGATAGATTATTTTCTGGGTGAAATTCAATTGCCAAAATAGCAATACCATAAATCAGTGGTTTCAGCTGTGGCTGGCAAAATAGAATAGTGTCTGCCAAAACATATATTTTGTTCTGGGGTGTAATTCACTTGCCAAAATAGCAATACCCATGAATCTGGTGTCCCAGCAGTTGCAGGCCAAGATTCATAGTGTCCGCCAAAACATATATTTTGTTCTGGGGTGAAATTCAATTGCCAAAATAGCAATACCATAAATCAGTGGTTTCAGCTGTGGCTGGCAAAATATAATAGTGTCCGCCAAAACATATATTTTGTTCTGGGGTGTAATTCACTTGCCAAAATAGCAATACCATAAATCAGTGGTTTCAGCTGTGGCTGGCAAAGTATAATAGTGTCCGCCAAAACATATATTTTGTTCTGGGGTGAAATTCACTTGCCAAAATAGCAATACCCTGAATCTGGTGTCCCAGCTGTTGCAGGCCAAGATTCATAGTGTCCGCCAAAACATATATTTTGTTCTGGGGTGAAATTCAATTGCCAAAATAGCAATACCATAAATCAGTGGTTTCAGCTGTGGCTGGCAAAATAGAATAGTGTCTGCCAAAACATATATTTTGTTCTGGGGTGTAATTCACTTGCCAAAATAGCAATACCCAGAATCTGGTGTCCCAGCTGTTGCAGGCCAAGATTCATAGTGTCCGCCAAAACATATATTTTGTTCTGGGGTGAAATTCAATTGCCAAAATAGCAATACCATAAATCAGTGGTTTCAGCTGTGGCTGGCAAAATATAATAGTGTCCGCCAAAACATATATTTTGTTCTGGGGTGAAATTCAATTGCCAAAATAGCAATACCATAAATCAGTGGTTTCAGCTGTGGCTGGCAAAATATAATAGTGTCCGCCAAAACATATATTTTGTTCTGGGGTGAAATTCACTTGCCAAAATAGCAATACCCTGGAATCTGGTGTCCCAGCTGTTGCAGGCCAAGATTCATAGTGTCCGCCAAAACATATATTTTGTTCTGGGGTGAAATTCAACTGCCAAAATAGCAATACCATAAATCAGTGGTTTCAGCTGTGGCTGGCAAAATATAATAGTGTCCGCCAAAACATATATTTTGTTCTGGGGTGAAATTCAATTGCCAAAATAGCAATACCCTAGAATCTGGTGTCCCAGCTGTTGCAGGCCAAGATTCATAGTGTCCGCCAAAACATATATTTTGTTCTGGGGTGAAATTCAATTGCCAAAATAGCAATACCATAAATCAGTGGTTTCAGCTGTGGCTGGCAAAATATAATAGTGTCCGCCAAAACATATATTTTGTTCTGGGGTGAATTCACTTGCCAAAATAGCAATACCCAGAATCTGGTGTCCCAGCTGTTGCAGGCCAAGTATTCATAGTGTCCGCCAAAACATATATTTTGTTCTGGGGTGAAATTCAATTGCCAAAATAGCAATACCATAAATCAGTGGTTTCAGCTGTGGCTGGCAAAATATAATAGTGTCCGCCAAAACATATATTTTGTTCTGGGGTGTAATTCACTTGCCAAAATAGCAATACCATAAATCAGTGGTTTCAGCTGTGGCTGGCAAAGTATAATAGTGTCCGCCAAAACATATATTTTGTTCTGGGGTGTAATTCACTTGCCAAAATAGCAATACCCTGAATCTGGTGTCCCAGCTGTTGCATGCCAAGTATTAATAGTGTCCGCCAAAACATATATTTTGTTCTGGGGTGAAATTCAATTGCCAAAATAGCAATACCATAAATCAGTGGTTTCAGCTGTGGCTGGCAAAATATAATAGTGTCTGCCAAAACATATATTTTGTTCTGGGGTGTAATTCACTTGCCAAAATAGCAATACCCTGAATCTGGTGTCCCAGCTGTTGCAGGCCAAGTGTTAATAGTGTCCGCCAAAACATATATTTTGTTCTGGGGTGAAATTCAATTGCCAAAATAGCAATACCATAAATCAGTGGTGTCCCAGCTGTGGCTGGCAAAGATATAATAGTGTCTGCCAAAACATATATTTTGTTCTGGGGTGAAATTCAATTGCCAAAATAGCAATACCCTGAATCTGGTGTCCCAGCTGTGGCAGGCCAAGATATAATAGTGTCCGCCAAAACATATATTTTGTTCTGGGGTGAAATTCAATTGCCAAAATAGCAATACCCTGAATCTAGTGTCCCAGCTGTTTGCAGGCCAAGTGTTAATCTGTCTGTCAAAGGATAAATTTTGTTCTGGGGTGAAATTCAATTGCCAAAATAGCAATACCCTGAATCTGGTGTTCCAGCTGTTGCAGGCCAAGTGTTAATCTGTACGTAAAAGCGTATATTTTGTTCTGGGGTAAAATTCAATTGCCAATATAGCAATACCCTGAATCTGGTGTTCCAGCTGTTGCAGGCCAAGTGTTAATCTGTACGTACAAGGTAATATTTTGTACTGGGGTGAAATTCAATTGCCAAAATAGCAATACCCTGAATCTGGTGTCCCAGCTGTTGCAGGCCAAGTGTTAATCTGTCTGTAAAAGGGTATATTTTGTTCTGGGGTGAAATTCAATTGCCAATATAGCAATACCCTGAATCTGGTGTTCCAGCTGTTGCAGGCCAAGTGTTAATCTGTACGTACAAGGCATATATTTTGTACTGGGGTGAAATTCAATTGCCAATATAGCAATACCCTGAATCATGGTGTTCCAGCTGTTGCAGGCCAAGTGTTAATCTGTCTGTCAAAGGGTATATTTTGTTCTGGGGTAAAACTCAATTGCCAATATAGCAATATCCTGAATCTGGTGTTCCAGCTGTTGCAGGCCAAGTGTTAATCAGTGTCTGCTAAAGGCATATATTTTGTTACTGGGGTGAAATTCAATTGCCAAAATAGCAATACCATAGATCTGGTGTCCCAGCTACTGGCTGGCCAAAGTATAATAGTGTCTGCCAAAACATATATTTTGTTCTGGGGTGAAATTCAATTGCCAAAATAGCAATACCCTGAATCTGGTGTTCCAGCAGTTGCAGGCACAAGTATTAATAGTGTCTGCCAAAACATATATTTTGTTCTGGGGTGAAATTCAATTGCCAAAATAGCAATACCCTGAATCTGGTGTCCCAGCACTGGCTGGCAAAGTATAATAGTGTCTGTCAAAACATATATTTTGTTCTGGGGTGAAATTCAATTGCCAAAATAGCAATACCCTGAATCTGGTGTCCCAGCTGTTGCAGGCCAAGTGTTAATCTATCTGTAAAGGGTGTATTTTGTTCTGGGGTAAAATTCAATTGCCAATATAGCAATACCCTGAATCTGGTGTTCCAGCTGTTGCAGGCCAAGTGTTAATGTGTCCGTAAAAGGGATATATTTTGTTCTGGGGTGAAATTCTATTGCCAAAATAGCAATACCCTGAATCAGGTGTCCCAGAACTGGCTGGTAAAGTATAATAGTGTCTGCCAAAACAAATATTTTGTTCTGGGGTGAAATTCAATTGCCAAAATAGCAATACCCTGAATCTGGAGTCCCAGCACTGGCTGGCAAAGAAAAATAGTGTCCGCCAAAACATATATTTTGTTCTGGGGTGAAATTCAATTGCCAAAATAGCAATACCCTGAATCTGGTGTCCCAGCTGTTGCAGGCCAAGTGTTAATCTGTCTGTAAAAGGGTAAATTTTGTTCTGGGGTGAAATTCAATTGCCAATATAGCAATACCCTGAATCTGGTGTTCCAGCAGTTGCAGGCCAAGTGTTAATCTGTCTGTAAAAGGGTATATTTTGTTCTGGGGTAAAATTCAATTGCCAATATAGCAATACCCTGAATCTGGTGTTCCAGCTGTTGCAGGCCAAGTGTTAATCTGTACGTACAAGGTAATATTTTGTACTGGGGTGAAATTCAATTGCCAAAATAGCAATACCCAGGATCTGGTGTCCCAGCACTGGCTGGCAAAGTATAATAGTGTCTGCCAAAATATATATTTTGTTCTGGGGTAAAATTCAATTGCCAAATTAGCAATACCCTGAATCTGGTGTCCCAGCTGTTGCAGGTCAAGTGTTAATCTGTCCGTAAAATGGTATATTTTGATCTGGGGTGAAATTCAATTCCCAATATAGCAATATCCTCAATCTGGTGTTCCAGCTGTTGCAGGCCAAGTGTTAATCTGTCTGTAAAAGGCTATATTTTGTACTGGGGTGAAATTCAATTGCCAAAATAGCAATACCCTGAATCTGGTGTCCCAGCACTGGCTGGCAAAGTATAATAGTGTCTGCCAAAACATATATTTTGTTCTCGGGTGAAATTCAATTGCCAAAATAGCAATACCCTGAATCTGGTGTCCCAGATGTTGCAGGCCAAGTGTTAATCTATCTGTAAAAGGGTATATTTTGATCTGGGGTGAAATTCAATTGCCAATATAGCAATACCCTGAATCTGGTGTTCCAGCTGTTGCAGGCCAAGTGTTAATCTGTCCGTAAAAGGTAATATTGTGTTCTGGGGTGATATTCAATTGGCAAAATAGCAATACACTGAATCTGGTGTCCCAGCACTGGCTGGCAAAGGATAATAGTGTCCGCAAAAACATATATTTTGTTCTGGGGTGAAATTAAATTACCAAAATAGCAATAACCTGAATCTGGTGTCCCAGCTGTGGCAGGCCAAGTGTTAATCTGTACGTAAAAGGGTATGTTTTGTTCTGGGGTGAAATTCAATTGCCAAAATAGCAATACCCTGAATCAGGTATTCTAGCACTGGCTGGCAAAGTATAATAGTGTCTGCCAAAACATATATTTTGTTCTGGGGTGAAATTCAATTGCCAAAATAGCAATACCCTGAATCTGGTGTCCCAGCACTGGCTGGCAAAGTATAATAGTGTCTGTAAAAACATAAATTTTGTTCTGGGGTGAAATTTAATTGCCAAAATAGCAATACCCTGAATCTGGTGTCCCAGCTGTTGCAGGCCAAGTGTTAATCTATCTGAAAAAGGGTGTATTTTGTTCTGGGGTAAAATTCAATTGCCAATATAGCAATACCATGAATCTGGTGTTCCAGCTGTTGCAGGCCAAGTGTTAATGTGTCCGTAAAAGGGTATATTTTGTTCTGGGGGAAAATTCTATTGCCAAAATAGCAATACCCTGAATCAGGTGTCCCAGAACTGGCTGGTAAAGTATAATAGTGTCTGCCAAAACATATATTTTGTTCTGGGGTGAAATTCAATTGCCAAAATAGCAAGACCCTGAATCTGGAGTCCCAGCACTGGCTGGCAAAGAAAAATATTTTCCGCCAAAACATATATTTTGTTCTGGGGTGAAATTCAATTGCCAATATAGCAATACCCTGAATCTGGTGTCCCAGCTGTTTCAGGCCAAGTGTTAATCTGTCTGTAAAAGGGTAAATTTTGTTCTAGTGTGAAATTCAATTGCCAATATAGCAATACCCTGAATCTGGTGTCCCAGCTGTTGCAGGCCAAGTGTTAATCTGTCTGTAAAAGGTTATATTTTGTTCTGGGGTAAAATTCAATTGCCAATATAGCAATACCCTGAATCTGGTGTTCCAGCTGTTGCAGGCCAAGTGTTAATCTGTACGTACAAGGTAATATTTTGTACTGGGGTGAAATTCAATTGCCAAAATAGCAATACCCTGAATCTGGTGTCCCAGCTGTTGCAGGCCAAGTGTTAATCTGTCTGTAAAAGGGTATATTTTGTTCTGGGGTAAAATTCAATATCCAATATAGCAATACCCTGAATCTGGTGTTCCAGCTGTTGCAGGCCAAGTGTTAATCTGTACGTACAAGGTAATATTTTGTACTGGGGTGAAATTCAATTGCCAATATAGCAATACCCTGAATCTGGTGTTCCAGCTGTTGCAGGCCAAGTGTTAATCTGTCTGTAAAAGGGTATATTTTGTTCTGGGGTAAAACTCAATTGCCAATATAGCAATAATCTGAATCTGATGTTCCAGCTGTTGCAGGCCAAGTGTTAATCAGTCTGTAAAAGGCTATATTTTTTACTGGGGTGAAATTCAATAGCCCAAATAGCAATACCCTTGATCTGGTGTCCCAGATGTTGCAGGCCAAGTGTTAATCTGTCTGTAAAAGGGTATATTTTGATCTGGGGTGAAATTCAATTGCCAATATAGCAATACCCTGAATCTGGTGTTCCAGCTGTTGCAGGCCAAGTGTTAATCTGTCCGTAAAAGGTAATATTGTGTTCTGGGGTGATATTCAATTGGCAAAATAGCAATACACTGAATCTGGTGTCCCAGCACTGGCTGGCAAAGTATAATAGTGTCCGCAAAAACATATATTTTGTTCTGGGGTGAAATTAAATTACCAAAATAGCAATAACCTGAATCTGGTGTCCCAGCTGTGGCATGCCAAGTGTTAATCTGTACGTAAAAGGGTATGTTTTGTTCTGGGGTGAAATTCAATTGCCAAAATAGCAATACCCTGAATCAGGTATTCTAGCACTGGCTGGCAAAGTATAATAGTGTCTGCCAAAACATATATTTTGTTCTGGGGTGAAATTCAATTGCCAAAATAGCAATACCCTGAATCTGGTGTCCCAGCACTGGCTGGCAAAGTATAATAGTGTCTGTAAAAACATAAATTTTGTTCTGGGGTGAAATTTAATTGCCAAAATAGCAATACCCTGAATCTGGTGTCCCAGCTGTTGCAGGCCAAGTGTTAATCTATCTGAAAAAGGGTGTATTTTGTTCTGGGGTAAAATTCAATTGCCAATATAGCAATACCATGAATCTGGTGTTCCAGCTGTTGCAGGCCAAGTGTTAATGTGTCCGTAAAAGGGTATATTTTGTTCTGGGGAAAATTCTATTGCCAAAATAGCAATACCCTGAATCAGGTGTCCCAGAACTGGCTGGTAAAGTATAATAGTGTCTGCCAAAACATATATTTTGTTCTGGGGTGAAATTCAATTGCCAAAATAGCAATACCCTGAATCTGGAGTCCCAGCACTGGCTGGCAAAGAAAAATAGTGTCCGCCAAAACATATATTTTGTTCTGGGGTGAAAATCAATTGCCAATATAGCAATACCCTGAATCTGGTGTCCCAGCTGTTTCAGGCCAAGTGTTAATCTGTCTGTAAAAGGGTAAATTTTGTTCTAGTGTGAAATTCAATTGCCAATATAGCAATACCCTGAATCTGGTGTTCCAGCTGTTGCTGGCCAAGTGTTAATCTGTATGTAAAAGGGTATATTTTGTTCTGGGGTAAAATTCAATTGCCAATATAGCAATACCCTGAATCTGGTGTTCCAGCTGTTGCAGGCCAAGTGTTAATCTGTACGTACAAGGTAATATTTTGTACTGGGGTGAAATTCAATTGCCAAAATAGCAATACCCTGAATCTGGTGTCCCAGCTGTTGCAGGCCAAGTGTTAATCTGTCTGTAAAAGGGTATATTTTGTTCTGGGGTAAAATTCAATATCCAATATAGCCATACCCTGAATCTGGTGTTCCAGCTGTTGCAGGCCAAGTGTTAATCTGTACGTACAAGGTAATATTTTGTACTGGGGTGAAATTCAATTGCCAATATAGCAATACCCTGAATCTGGTGTTCCAGCTGTTGCAGGCCAAGTGTTAATCTGTCTGTAAAAGGGTATATTTTGTTCTGGGGTGAAATTCAATAGCCCAAATAGCAATACCCTTGATCTGGTGTCCCAGCACTGGCTGGCAAAGTATAATAGTGTCTGCCAAAACATATATTTTGTTCTGGGGTGAAATTCAATTGCCAAAATAGCAATTCCCTGAATCTGGTGTCCCAGCTGTTGCAGGCCAAGTGTTAATCTGTCCATAAAAGGCTAAATTTTGTACTGGGTGAAATTCATCAGCCAAAAGAGCAATACTCTGCATCATGTTTCCCAGCACTGGCTGGCAAAGCATAATAGTGTCTGTCAAAATATATATTTTGTTCTGGGGTGAAATTCAATTGCCAAAATAGCAATACCCTGGATCTGGTGTCCCAGCACTGGCTGGCAAAGTATAATAGTGTCTGCCAAAACATATATTTTGTTCTGGGGTGAAATTCAATTGCCAAAATAGCAATACCCTGAATCTGGTGTCCCAGCACTGGCTGGCAAAGTATAATAGTGCCTGCAAAAACATATATTTTGTTCTGGGGTGAAATTCAATTACCAAAATAGCAATAACCTGAATCTGGTGTCCCAGCTGTGGCAGGCCAAGTGTTAATCTGTAAGTAAAAGGGTATGTTTTGTTCTGGGGTGAAATTCAATTGCCAAAATAGCAATACCCTGAATCAGGAATTCTAGCACTGGCTGGCAAAGTATAATAGTGTCTGCCAAAACATATATTTTGTTCTGGGGTGAAATTCAATTGCCAAAATAGCAATACCCTGAATCTGGTTTCCCAGCACTGGCTGGCAAAGTATAATAGTGTCTGTAAAAACATATATTCTGTTCTGGGGTGAAATTCAATTGCCAAAATAGCAATACACTGAATCTGGTGTCCCAGCTGTTGCAGGCCAAGTGTTAATCTATCTGTAAAAGGGTGCATTTTGTTCTGGGGTAAAATTCAATTGCCAATATAGCAATACCCTGAATCTGGTGTTCCAGCTGTTGCAGGCCAAGTGTTAATGTGTCCGTAAAAGGGTATATTTTGTTCTGGGGGTAAATTCTATTGCCAAAATAGCAATACCCTGAATCAGGTGTCCCAGAACTGGCTGGTAAAGTATAATAGTGTCTGCCAAAACAAATATTTTGTTCTGGGGTGAAATTCAATTGTCAAAATAGCAATACCCTGAATCTGGAGTCCCAGCACTGGCTGGCAAAGAAAAATAGTGTCCGCCAAAACATATATTTTGTTCTGGGGTGAAATTCAATTGCCAAAATAGCAATACCCTGAATCTGTTGTCCCAGCTGTTGCAGGCCAAGTGTTAATCTGTCTGTAAAAGGGTAAATTTTGTTCTGGGGTGAAATTCAATTGCCAATATAGCAATACCCTGAATCTGGTGTTCCAGAAGTTGCAGGCCAAGTTTTAATCTGTCTATAAAAGGGTATATTTTGTTCTGGGGTAAAATTCAATTGCCAATATAGCAATACCCTGAATCTGGTGTTCCAGCTGTTGCAGGCCAAGTGTTAATCTGTACGTACAAGGTAATATTTTGTACTGGGGTGAAATTCAATTGCCAAAATAGCAATACCCAGGATCTGGTGTCCCAGCACTGGCTGGCAAAGTATAATAGTGTCTGCCAAAATATATATTTTGTTCTGGGGTAAAATTCAATTGCCAAATTAGCAATACCCTGAATCTGGTGTCCCAGCTGTTGCAGGTCAAGTGTTAATCTGTCCGTAAAATGGTATATTTTGATCTGGGGTGAAATTCAATTCCCAATATAGCAATATCCTGAATCTGGTGTTCTATCTGTTGCAGGCCAAGTGTTAATCTGTCTGTAAAGGCTATATTTTGTACTGGGGTGAAATTCAATTGCCAAAATAGCAATACCCTGAATCTGGTGTCCCAGCACTGGCTGGCAAAGTATAATAGTGTCTGCCAAAACATATATTTTGTTCTGGGGTGAAATTCAATTGCCAAAATAGCAATACCCTGAATCTGGTGTCCCAGCTGTTGCAGGCCAAGTGTTAATCTGTCTGTAAAAGGGTATATTTTGATCTGGGGTGAAATTCAATTGCCAATATAGCAATACCCTGAATCTGGTGTTCCAGCTGTTGCAGGCCAAGTGTTAATCTGTCCGTAAAAGGTAATATTGTGTTCTGGGGTGAAATTCAATTGCCAAAATAGCAATACCCTGAATCTGGTGTCCCAGCACTGGCTGGCAAAGTATATTAGTGTCTGTCAAAACATATATTTTGTTCTGGGGTGAAATTCAATTGCCAAATTAGCAATTCCCTGAATCTGGGGTCCCAGCAGTGGCTGGCAAAGTATAATAGTGTCTGTCAAAACTTATATTTTGTTCTGTGGTGAAATTCAATTGCCAAAATAGCAATAACCTTAATCTGGTGTCCCAGCTATGGCAGGCCAAGCGTTATTCTGTCCGTAAAGGGTATGTTTTGTTCTGGGGTGAAATTCAATTGCCAAAATAGCAATACCCTGAATCAGGAATTTCAGCACTGGCTGGCAAAGTATAATAGTGTCTGCCTAAATATATATTTTGTTCTGGGGTGAAATTCAATTGCCAAAATAGCAATACCCTGAATCTGGTGTCCCAGCTGTTGCAGGCCAAGTGTTAATCTGTCTGTAAAAGGGTATATTTTGATCTGGGGTGAAATTCAATTGCCAGTATAGCAATACCCTGAATCTGGTGTTCCAGCTGTTGCAGGCCAAGTGTTAATCTGTCCGTAAAGGTAATATTGTGTTCTGGGGTGATATTCAATTGGCAAAATAGCAATACACTGAATCTGGTGTCCCAGCACTGGCTGGCAAAGTATAATAGTGTCCGCAAAAACATATATTTTGTTCTGGGGTGAAATTAAATTACCAAAATAGCAATAACCTGAATCTGGTGTCCCAGCTGTGGCAGGCCAAGTGTTAATCTGTACGTAAAGGGTATGTTTTGTTCTGGGGTGAAATTCAATTGCCAAAATAGCAATACCCTGAATCAGGTATTCTAGCACTGGCTGGCAAAGTATAATAGTGTCTGCCAAAACATATATTTTGTTCTGGGGTGAAATTCAATTGCCAAAATAGCAATACCCTGAATCTGGTGTCCCAGCACTGGCTGGCAAAGTATAATAGTGTCTGTAAAAACATAAATTTTGTTCTGGGGTGAAATTTAATTGCCAAAATAGCAATACCCTGAATCTGGTGTCCCAGCTGTTGCAGGCCAAGTGTTAATCTATCTGAAAAAGGGTGTATTTTGTTCTGGGGTAAAATTCAATTGCCAATATAGCAATACCCTGAATCTGGTGTTCCAGCTGTTGCAGGCCAAGTGTTAATGTGTCCGTAAAAGGGTATATTTTGTTCTGGGGGAAAATTCTATTGCCAAAATAGCAATACCCTGAATCAGGTGTCCCAGAACTGGCTGGTAAAGTATAATAGTGTCTGCCAAAACATATATTTTGTTCTGGGGTGAAATTCAATTGCCAAAATAGCAAGACCCTGAATCTGGAGTCCCAGCACTGGCTGGCAAAGAAAAATAGTGTCCGCCAAAACATATATTTTGTTCTGGGGTGAAATTCAATTGCCAAAATAGCAATACCCTGAATCTGGTGTCCCAGCTGTTTCAGGCCAAGTGTTAATCTGTCTGTAAAGGGAAAATTTTGTTCTAGGGTGAAATTCAATTGCCAATATAGCAATACCCTGAATCTGGTGTTCCAGCTGTTGCAGGCCAAGTGTTAATCTGTATGTAAAAGGGTATATTTTGTTCTGGGGTAAAATTCAATTGCCAATATAGCAATACCCTTAATCTGGTGTTCCAGCTGTTGCAGGCCAAGTGTTAATCTGTACGTACAAGGTAATATTTTTGTACTGGGGTGAAATTCAATTGCCAAAATAGCAATACCCTGAATCTGGTGTCCCAGCTGTTGCAGGCCAAGTGTTAATCTGTCTGTAAAAGGTTATATTTTGTTCTGGGGTAAAATTCAATTGCCAATATAGCAATACCCTGAATCTGGTGTTCCAGCTGTTGCAGGCCAAGTGTTAATCTGTACGTACAAGGTAATATTTTGTACTGGGGTGAAATTCAATTGCCAATATAGCAATACCCTGAATCTGGTGTTCCAGCTGTTGCAGGCCAAGTGTTAATCTGTCTGTAAAAGGGTATATTTTGTTCTGGGGTAAAACTCAATTGCCAATATAGCAATAATCTGAATCTGATGTTCCAGCTGTTGCAGGCCAAGTGTTAATCTGTCTGTAAAAGGCTATATTTTTTACTGGGGTGAAATTCAATAGCCCAAATAGCAATTCCCTTGATCTGGTGTCCCAGCACTGGCTGGCAAAGTATAATAGTGTCTGCCAAAACATATATTTTGTTCTGGGGTGAAATTCAATTGCCAAAATAGCAATTCCCTGAATCTGGTGTCCCAGCTGTTGCAGGCCAAGTGTTAATCTGTCCATAAAAGGCTATATTTTGTACTGGGTGAAATTCATCAGCCAAAAGAGCAATACTCTGCATCATGTTTCCCAGCACTGGCTGGCAAAGCATAATAGTGTCTGTCAAAATATATATTTTGTTCTGGGGTGAAATTCAATTGCCAAAATAGCAATACCCTGGATCTGGTGTCCCAGCACTGGCTGGCAAAGTATAATAGTGTCTGCCAAAACATATATTTTGTTCTGGGGTGAAATTCAATTGCCAAAATAGCAATACCCTGAATCTGGTGTCCCAGCACTGGCTGGCAAAGTATAATAGTGCCTGCAAAAACATATATTTTGTTCTGGGGTGAAATTCAATTACCAAAATAGCAATAACCTGAATCTGGTGTCCCAGCTGTGGCAGGCCAAGTGTTAATCTGTAAGTAAAAGGGTATGTTTTGTTCTGGGGTGAAATTCAATTGCCAAAATAGCAATACCCTGAATCAGGAATTCTAGCACTGGCTGGCAAAGTATAATAGTGTCTGCCAAAACATATATTTTGTTCTGGGGTGAAATTCAATTGCCAAAATAGCAATACCCTGAATCTGGTTTCCCAGCACTGGCTGGCAAAGTATAATAGTGTCTGTAAAAACATATATTCTGTTCTGGGGTGAAATTCAATTGCCAAAATAGCAATACACTGAATCTGGTGTCCCAGCTGTTGCAGGCCAAGTGTTAATCTATCTGTAAAAGGGTGTATTTTGTTCTGGGGTAAAATTCAATTGCCAATATAGCAATACCCTGAATCTGGTGTTCCAGCTGTTGCAGGCCAAGTGTTAATGTGTCCGTAAAGGGTATATTTTGTTCTGGGGGTAAATTCTATTGCCAAAATAGCAATACCCTGAATCAGGTATCCCAGTACTGGCTGGCAAAGTATAATAGTGTCTGCCAAAACATATATTTTGTTCTGGGGTGAAATTCAATTGTCAAAATAGCAATACCCTGAATCTGGAGTCCCAGCACTGGCTGGCAAAGAAAAATAGTGTCCGCCAAAACATATATTTTGTTCTGGGGTGAAATTCAATTGCCAAAATAGCAATACCCTGAATCTGATGTCCCAGCTGTTGCAGGCCAAGTGTTAATCTGTCTGTAAAAGGGTAAATTTTGTTCTGGGGTGAAATTCAATTGCCAATATAGCAATACCCTGAATCTGGTGTTCCAGAAGTTGCAGGCCAAGTTTTAATCTGTCTATAAAAGGGTATATTTTGTTCTGGGGTAAAATTCAATTGCCAATATAGCAATACCCTGAATCTGGTGTTCCAGCTGTTGCAGGCCAAGTGTTAATCTGTACGTACAAGGTAATATTTTGTACTGGGGTGAAATTCAATTGCCAAAATAGCAATACCCAGGATCTGGTGTCCCAGCACTGGCTGGCAAAGTATAATAGTGTCTGCCAAAATATATATTTTGTTCTGGGGTAAAATTCAATTGCCAAATTAGCAATACCCTGAATCTGGTGTCCCAGCTGTTGCAGGTCAAGTGTTAATCTGTCCGTAAAATGGTATATTTTGATCTGGGGTGAAATTCAATTCCCAATATAGCAATATCCTGAATCTGGTGTTCCAGCTGTTGCAGGCCAAGTGTTAATCTGTCTGTAAAGGCTATATTTTGTACTGGGGTGAAATTCAATTGCCAAAATAGCAATACCCTGAATCTGGTGTCCCAGCACTGGCTGGCAAAGTATAATAGTGTCTGCCAAAACATATATTTTGTTCTGGGGTGAAATTCAATTGCCAAAATAGCAATACCCTGAATCTGGTGTCCCAGCTGTTGCAGGCCAAGTGTTAATCTGTCTGTAAAAGGGTATATTTTGATCTGGGGTGAAATTCAATTGCCAATATAGCAATACCCTGAATCTGGTGTCCCAGCTGTTGCAGGCCAAGTGTTAATCTGTCCGTAAAGGTAATATTGTGTTCTGGGGTGAAATTCAATTGCCAAAATAGCAATACCCTGAATCTGGTGTCCCAGCACTGGCTGGCAAAGTATATTAGTGTCTGTCAAAACATATATTTTGTTCTGGGGTGAAATTCAATTGCCAAATTAGCAATTCCCTGAATCTGGGGTCCCAGCAGTGGCTGGCAAAGTATAATAGTGTCTGTCAAAACTTATATTTTGTTCTGTGGTGAAATTCAATTGCCAAAATAGCAATAACCTTAATCTGGTGTCCCAGCTATGGCAGGCCAAGCGTTATTCTGTCCGTAAAAGGGTATGTTTTGTTCTGGGGTGAAATTCAATTGCCAAAATAGCAATACCCTGAATCAGGAATTTCAGCACTGGCTGGCAAAGTATAATAGTGTCTGCCTAAATATATATTTTGTTCTGGGGTGAAATTCAATTGCCAAAATAGCAATACCCTGAATCTGGTGTCCCAGCTGTTGCAGGCCAAGTGTTAATCTGTCTGTAAAAGGGTATATTTTGATCTGGGGTGAAATTCAATTGCCAGTATAGCAATACCCTGAATCTGGTGTTCCAGCTGTTGCAGGCCAAGTGTTAATCTGTCCGTAAAGGTAATATTGTGTTCTGGGGTGATATTCAATTGGCAAAATAGCAATACACTGAATCTGGTGTCCCAGCACTGGCTGGCAAAGTATAATAGTGTCCGCAAAAACATATATTTTGTTCTGGGGTGAAATTAAATTACCAAAATAGCAATAACCTGAATCTGGTGTCCCAGCTGTGGCAGGCCAAGTGTTAATCTGTACGTAAAGGGTATGTTTTGTTCTGGGGTGAAATTCAATTGCCAAAATAGCAATACCCTGAATCAGGTATTCTAGCACTGGCTGGCAAAGTATAATAGTGTCTGCCAAAACATATATTTTGTTCTGGGGTGAAATTCAATTGCCAAAATAGCAATACCCTGAATCTGGTGTCCCAGCACTGGCTGGCAAAGTATAATAGTGTCTGTAAAAACATAAATTTTGTTCTGGGGTGAAATTTAATTGCCAAAATAGCAATACCCTGAATCTGGTGTCCCAGCTGTTGCAGGCCAAGTGTTAATCTATCTGAAAAAGGGTGTATTTTGTTCTGGGGTAAAATTCAATTGCCAATATAGCAATACCCTGAATCTGGTGTTCCAGCTGTTGCAGGCCAAGTGTTAATGTGTCCGTAAAAGGGTATATTTTGTTCTGGGGAAAATTCTATTGCCAAAATAGCAATACCCTGAATCAGGTGTCCCAGAACTGGCTGGTAAAGTATAATAGTGTCTGCCAAAACATATATTTTGTTCTGGGGTGAAATTCAATTGCCAAAATAGCAAGACCCTGAATCTGGAGTCCCAGCACTGGCTGGCAAAGAAAAATAGTGTCCGCCAAAACATATATTTTGTTCTGGGGTTAAATTCAATTGCCAAAATAGCAATACCCTGAATCTGGTGTCCCAGCTGTTTCAGGCCAAGTGTTAATCTGTCTGTAAAAGGGAAAATTTTGTTCTAGGGTGAAATTCAATTGCCAATATAGCAATACCCTGAATCTGGTGTTCCAGCTGTTGCAGGCCAAGTGTTAATCTGTATGTAAAAGGGTATATTTTGTTCTGGGGTAAAATTCAATTGCCAATATAGCAATACCCTTAATCTGGTGTTCCAGCTGTTGCAGGCCAAGTGTTAATCTGTACGTACAACTTAATATTTTGTACTGGGGTGAAATTCAATTGCCAAAATAGCAATACCCTGAATCTGGTGTCCCAGCTGTTGCAGGCCAAGTGTTAATCTGTCTGTAAAAGGTTATATTTTGTTCTGGGGTAAAATTCAATTGCCAATATAGCAATACCCTGAATCTGGTGTTCCAGCTGTTGCAGGCCAAGTGTTAATCTGTACGTACAAGGTAATATTTTGTACTGGGGTGAAATTCAATTGCCAATATAGCAATACCCTGAATCTGGTGTTCCAGCTGTTGCAGGCCAAGTGTTAATCTGTCTGTAAAAGGCTATATTTTTTACTGGGGTGAAATTCAATAGCCCAAATAGCAATACCCTTGATCTGGTGTCCCAGCACTGGCTGGCAAAGTATAATAGTGTCTGCCAAAACATATATTTTGTTCTGGGGTGAAATTCAATTGCCAAAATAGCAATTCCCTGAATCTGGTGTCCCAGCTGTTGCAGGCCAAGTGTTAATCTGTCCGTAAAAGGGTATATTTTGTTCTGGGGTGAAACTCAATTGACAATATAGCAATACCCTGAATCTGGTGTTCCAGTTGTTGCAGGCCAAGTGTTAATCTGTCCATAAAAGGCTATATTTTGTACTGGGTGAAATTCATCAGCCAAAAGAGCAATACTCTGCATCATGTTTCCCAGCACTGGCTGGCAAAGCATAATAGTGTCTGTCAAAACATATATTTTGATCTGGGGTGAAATTCAATTGCCAAAATAGCAATACCCTGAATCTGGTGTTCCAGCTGTTGCAGGCCAAGTGTTAATCTGTCCGTAAAAGGTAATATTGTGTTCTGGGGTGATATTCAATTGGCAAAATAGCAATACACTGAATCTGGTGTCCCAGCACTGGCTGGCAAAGTATAATAGTGTCCGCAAAAACATATATTTTGTTCTGGGGTGAAATTAAATTACCAAAATAGCAATAACCTGAATCTGGTGTCCCAGTTGTGGCAGGCCAAGTGTTAATCTGTACGTAAAAGGGTATATTTTGTTCTGGGGGTAAATTCTATTGCCAAAATAGCAATACCCTGAATCAGGTGTCCCAGAACTGGCTGGTAAAGTATAATAGTGTCTGCCAAAACAAATATTTTGTTCTGGGGTGAAATTCAATTGCCAAAATAGCAATACCCTGAATCTGGAGTCCCAGCACTGGCTGGCAAAGAAAAATAGTGTCCGCCAAAACATATATTTTGTTCTGGGGTGAAATTCAATTGCCAAAATAGCAATACCCTGAATCTGGTGTCCCAGCTATTGCAGGCCAAGTGTTAATCTGTACGTACAAGGTAATATTTTGTACTGGGGTGAAATTCAATTGCCAAAATAGCAATACCCAGGATCTGGTGTCCCAGCACTTGCTGGCAAAGTATAATAGTGTCTGCCAAAATATATATTTTGTTCTGGGGTAAAATTCAATTGCCAAATTAGCAATACCCTGAATCTGGTGTCCCAGCTGTTGCAGGCCAAGTGTTAATCTGTCAGTAAAATGGTATATTTTGATCTGGGGTGAAATTCAATTCCCAATATAGCAATATCCTGAATCTGGTGTTCCAGCTGTTGCAGGCCAAGTGTTAATGTGTCCGTAAAAGGGTATATTTTGTTCTGGGAGAAAATTCTATTGCCAAAATAGCAATACCCTGAATCAGGTGTCCCAGAACTGGCTGGTAAAGTATAATAGTGTCTGCCAAAACAAATATTTTGTTTTGGGGTGAAATTCAATTGCCAAAATAGCAAGACCCTGAATCTGGAGTCCCAGCACTGGCTGGCAAAGAAAAATAGTGTCCGCCAAAACATATATTTTGTTCTGGGGTGAAATTCAATTGCCAAAATAGCAATACCCTGGATCTAGTGTCCCAGCTATTTCAGGCCAAGTGTTAATCTGTCTGTAAAAGGGTAAATTTTGTTCTGGGGTGAAATTTAATTGCCAATATAGCAATACCCTGAATCTGGTGTTCCAGCTGTTGCAGGCCAAGTGTTAATCTGTATGTAAAAGGGTATATTTTTTTCTGGGGTAAAATTCAATTGCCAATATAGCAATACCCTGAATCTGGTGTTCCAGCTGTTGCAGGCCAAGTGTTAATCTGTACGTACAAGGTAATATTTTGTACTGGGGTGAAATTCAATTGCCAAAATAGCAATACCCTGAATCTGGTGTCCCAGCTGTTGCAGGCCAAGTGTTAATCTGTCTGTAAAAGGGTATATTTTGTTCTGGGGTAAAATTCAATTGCCAATATAGCAATACCCTGAATCTGGTGTTCCAGCTGTTGCAGGCCAAGTGTTAATCTGTCTGTAAAGGGTATTTTTTGTTCTGGGGTAAAACTCAATTGCCAATATAGCAATACCCTGAATCTGGTGTTCCAGCTGTTGCAGGCCAAGTGTTAATCTGTCTGTAAAAGGCTATATTTTTACTGGGATGAAATTCAATTGCCAAAATAGCAATACCCTTGATCTGGTGTCCCAGCACTGGCTGGCAAAGTATAATAGTGTCTGCCAAAACATATATTTTGTTCTGGGGTGAAATTCAATTGCCAAAATAGCAATTCCCTGAATCTGGTGTCCCAGCTGTTGCAGGCCAAGTGTTAATCTGTCCGTAAAAGGGTATATTTTGTTCTTGGGTGAAACTCAATTGACAATATAGCAATACCCTGAATCTGGTGTTCCAGTTGTTGCAGGCCAAGTGTTAATCTGTCCATAAAAGGCTATATTTTGTACTGGGTGAAATTCATCAGCCAAAAGAGCAATACCCTGCATCATGTTTCCCAGCACTGGCTGGCAAAGCATAATAGTGTCTGCCAAAACATATATTTTGTTCTGGGGTGAAATTCAATTGCCAAAATAGCAATACCCTGAATCTGGTGTCCCAGCACTGGCTGGCAAAGTATAATAGTGTCCGCAAAAACATATATTTTGTTCTGGGGATAAATTCAATTACCAAAATAGCAATAACCTGAATCTGGTGTCCCAGCTGTTGCAGGCCAAGTGTTAATCTGTAAGTAAAGGGTATGTTTTGCTCTGGGGTGAAATTCAATTGCCAAAATAGCAATACCCTGAATCAGGTATTCTAGCACTGGCTGGCAAAGTATAATAGTGTCTGCCAAAACATATATTTTGTTCTGGGGTGAAATTCAATTGCCAAAAATAGCAATACCCTGAATCTGGTGTCCCAGCACTGGCTGGCAAAGTATAATAGTGTCTGTAAAAACATATATTTTGTTCTGGGGTGAAATTCAATTGCCAAAATAGCAATACACTGAATCTGGTGTCCCAGCTGTACAAG
>CM065590.1:334235152-334302137 GCA_033119425.1 Bufotes viridis | reverse complement strand
CAGATTAACACTTGGCCTGCAACAGCTGGAACACCAGATTCAGGGTATTGCTATATTGGCAATTGAATTTCACCCCAGAACAAAATATACCCTTTTACAGACAGATTAACACTTGGCCTGCAACAGCTGGGACACCAGATTCAGGGTATTGCTATTTTGGCAATTGAATTTCACCCCAGAACAAAATATATGTTTTGGCAGACACTATTATACTTTGCCAGCCAGTGCTGGGACACCAGATTCAGGGTATTGCTATTTTGGCAATTGAATTTCACCCCAGAACAAAATATTACCTTTTACAGACAGATTAACACTTGGCCTGCAACAGCTGGGACACCAGATTCAGGGTATTGCTATTTTGGCAATTGAATTTCACCCCAGAACAAAATATATGTTTTGGCAGACACTATTATACTTTGCCAGCCAGTGCTGGGACACCAGATTCAGGGTATTGCTATTTTGGCAATTGAATTTCACCCCAGAACAAAATATATGCCTTTTACAGACAGATTAACACTTGGCCTGCAACAGCTGGAACACCAGATTCAGGGTATTGCTATTTTGGCAATTGAATTTCACCCCAGAACAAAATATACCTTTTACGGACACGATTAACACTTGGCCTGCAACAGCTGGAACACCAGATTCAGGGTATTGCTATTTTGGCAATTGAATTTCACCCCAGAACAAAATATACCCTTTACGGACAGATTAACACTTGGCCTGCAACAGCTGGGACACCAGATTCAGGGTATTGCTATATTGGCAATTGAATTTCACCCCAGAACAAAATATACGCTTTTACGGACAGATTAACACTTGGCCTGCAACAGCTGGGACACCAGATTCAGGGTATTGCTATTTTGGCAATTGAATTTCACCCCAGAACAAAATATATGTTTTTGCAGACACTATTATACTTTGCCAGCCAACAGCTGGGACACCAGATTCAGGGTATTGCTATTTTGGCAATTGAATTTCACCCCAGAACAAAATATACCCTTTACGGACAGATTAACACTTGGCCTGCAACAGCTGGAACACCAGATTCAGGGTATTGCTATTTTGGCAATTGAATTTCACCCCAGAACAAAATATACCTTTTACGGACAGATTAACACTTGGCCTGCAACAGCTGGAACACCAGATTCAGGGTATTGCTATTTTGGCAATTGAATTTCACCCCAGAACAAAATATATGCTTTTACGGACACGATTAACACTTGGCCTGCCAACAGCTGGGACACCAGATTCAGGGTATTGCTATTTTGGCAATTGAATTTCACCCCAGAACAAAATATATGTTTTGGCGGACACTATAATACTTTGCCAGCCAGTAGCTGGGACACCAGATTCAGGGTATTGCTATTTTGGCAATTGAATTTCACCCCAGTACAAAATATAGCCTTTTACAGACAGATTAACACTTGGCCTGCAACAGCTGGGACACCAGATTCAGGGTATTGCTATATTGGCAATTGAATTTCACCCCAGAACAAAATATACCCTTTTACAGACAGATTAACACTTGGCCTGCAACAGCTTGGACACCAGATTCAGGGTATTGCTATTTTGTCAATTGAATTTTACCCCAGAACAAAATATATGTTTTGGCAGACACTATTATACTTTTCCAGCCAGTGCTGGGGCACCAGATTCAGGGTATTGCTATTTTGGCAATTGAATTTCACCCCAGTACAAAATATTACCTTTTAAGGACAGATTAACACTTGGCCTGCAACAGCTGGAACACCAGATTCAGGGTATTGCTATATTGGGAATTGAATTTCACCACAGATCAAAATATACCATTTTACGGACAGATTAACACTTGGCCTGCAACAGCTGGAACACCAGATTCATGGTATTGCTATTTTGGCAATTGAATTTCACCCCAGATCAAAATATATGTTTTTGCGGACACTATTATACTTTGCCAGCCAGTGCTGGGACACCAGATTCAGGGAATTGCTATTTTGGCAATTGAATTTCACACCAGAACAAAATATATGTTTTGACAGAAACTATTATACTTTGCCAGCCAGTGCTGGTACACCAGATCCAGGGTATTGCTATTTTGGCAATTGAATTTCGCCCCAGTACAAAATATAGCCTTTACAGACAGATTAACACTTGGCCTGCAACAGCTGGAACACCAGATTCAGGGTATTGCTATATTGGGAATTGAATTTCACCCCAGATCAAAATATACCATTTTACGGACAGATTAACACTTGACCTGCAACAGCTGGGACACCAGATTCAGGTTATTGCTACTTTGGCAATTAAATTTTACCCCAGAACAAAATATATATTTTGGCAGACACTATTAAACTTTGCCAGCCAGTGCTTAAATACCTGATTCAGGGTATTGCTATTTTGGCAATTGAATTTCACCCCAGAACAAAACATACCCTTTTACGGACAGATTAACACTTGGCCTGCCACAGCTGGGACACCAGATTCAGGTTATTGCTATTTTGGCAATTGAATTTCACCCCAGAACAAAATATATGTTTTTACGGACACTATTATACTTTGCCAGCAAGTGCTGGGACACCAGATTCAGGGAATTGCTATTTTGGCAATTGAATTTCACCCCAGAACAAAATATATGTTTTGGCAGACACTATTATACTTTGCCAGCCAGTGCTGGGACACCAGATTCAGGGTAATGCTATTTTGGCAATTGAATTTTACCCCAGAACAAAATGTATGTTTTGGCAGACACTATTATACTTTGCCAGCCAGTGCTGAAATACCTGATTCAGGGTATTGCTATTTTGGCAATTGAATTTCACCCCAGAACAAAACATACCCTTTACGGACAGATTAACACTTGGCATGCCACAGCTGGGACACCAGATTCATGTTATTGCTATTTTGGCAATTGAATTTCACCACAGAACAAAATATATGTTTTTGCGGACACTATTATACTTTGCCAGCCAGTGCTTCGACACCAGATTCAGGGAATTGCTATTTTGGCAATTGAATTTCACCCCAGAACAAAATGTATGTTTTGGCAGAAACTATTATACTTTGCCAGCCAGTGCTGTGACACCAGATCCAGGGTATTGCTATTTTGGCAATTGAATTTCACCCCAGTACAAAATATAGCCTTTACAGACAGATTAACACTTGGCCTGCAACAGCTGGAACACCAGATTCAGTGTATTGCTATATTGGGAATTGAATTTCACCTCAGATCAAAATATACCATTTTACGGACAGATTAACACTTGACCTGCAACAGCTGGGACACCAGATTCAGGGTATTGCTAATTTGGCAATTGAATTTCACCCCAGAACAAAACATACCCTTTTACCGACAGATTAACACTTGGCCTGCCACAGCTGGGACACCAGATTCAGGTTATTGCTATTTTGGCAATTGAATTTCACCCCAGAACAAAATATATGTTTTTGCCGTCACTATTATAATTTGCCAGCCAGTGCTGGGACACCAGATTCAGGGAATTGCTATTTTGGCAATTGAATTTCACACCAGAACAAAATATATGTTTTGACAGACTCTATTATACTTTGCCAGCCAGTGCTGGGACACCAGATTCAGGGTATTGCTATTTTGGCAATTGAATTTCACCCCAGAACACAATATTACCTTTTACAGACAGATTAACACTTGGCCTGCAACAGCTGGGACACCAGATTTAGGGTATTGCTATTTTGGCAAATGAATTTCACCCCAGAACAAAATGTATGTTTTGGCAGACACTATTATACTATTCCAGTCCAGTGCTGGGACACCAGATCCAGGGTATTGCTATTTTGGCAATTGAATTTCACCCCAGAACAAAATATAGCCTTTTACAGACAGATTAACACTTGACCTGCAACAGCTGGGACACCAGATTCAGGGTATTGCTATTTTGGCAATTTAATTTCACCCCAGAACAAAATGTATGTTTTGGCAGACACTATTATACTTTGCCAGCCAGTGCTGAAATACCTAGATTCAGGGTATTGCTATTTTGGCAATTGAATTTCACCCCAGAACAAAACATACCCTTTTACGGACAGATTAACACTTGGCATGCCACAGCTGGGACACCAGATTCATGTTATTGCTATTTTGGCAATTGAATTTCACCACAGAACAAAATATATGTTTTTACGGACACTATTATACTTTGCCAGCCAGTGCTGCGACACCAGATTCAGGGAATTGCTATTTTGGCAATTGAATTTCACCCCAGAACAAAATATATGTTTTGACAGACACTATTATACTTTGCCAGCCAGTGCTGGAACACCAGATTCAGGGTATTGCTATTTTGGCAATTGAATTTCACCCCAGAACAAAACATACCCTTTTACCTACAGATTAACACTTGGCCTGCTACAGCTGGAACACCAGATTTAGGGTATTGCTATATTGGTAATTGAATTTCACCACAGATCAAAATATACCATTTTACGGACAGATTAACACTTGACCTGCAACAGCTGAGACACCAGATTCAGGATATTGCTATATTGGCACTTGAATTTCACCCCAGAACAAAATATATGTTTTTGCAGACACTATTATACTTTGCCAGCCAGTGCTGGGAAACCTGATCCAGGGTATTGCTCTTTTGGCTGATGAATTTCACCCAGTATAAAATATAGCCTTTTACGGACAGATTAACAATTGGCCTGCAACAACTGAAACACCAGATTCAGGGTATTGCTATTTTGGCAATTGAATTTCACCCCAGTACAAAATATAGCCTTTTACAGACAGATTAACACTTGGCCTGCAACAGCTGGGACACCAGATTCAGGGTATTGCTATATTGGGAATTGAATTTCACCACAGATCAAAATATACCATTTTACGGACAGATTAACACTTGGCCTGCAACAGCTGGAACACCAGATTCAGGGTATTGCTATTTTGGCAATTGAATTTCACCCCAGAACAAAATATATGTTTTGGCGGACACTATTATACTTTGCCAGCCAGTGCTGCGACACCAGATTCAGGGTATTGCTATGTTGTCAATTGAATTTCACCCCAGAACAAAATGTATGTTTTGACAGACACTATTATACTTTGCCAGCCAGTACTGGGATACCTGATTCAGGGTATTGCTATTTTGGCAATTGAAATTCACCCCAGTACAAAATATAGCCTTTTACAGACACATTAACACTTGGCCTGCAACAGCTGGGACACCAGATTCAGGGTATTGCTATTTTGTCAATTGAATTTTACCCCAGAACAAAATATATGTTTTGGCAGACACTATTATACTTTTCCAGCCAGTGCTGGGACACCAGATTCAGGGTATTGCTATTTTGGCAATTGAATTTCACCCCAGTACAAAATATTACCTTTTAAGGACAGATTAACACTTGGCCTGCAACTGCTGGAACACCAGATTCAGGGTATTGCTATATTGGGAATTGAATTTCACCACAGATCAAAATATGCCATTTTACGGACAGATTAACACTTGGCCTGCAACAGCTGGAACACCAGATTCATGGTATTGCTATTTTGGCAATTGAATTTCACCCCAGATCAAAATATATGTTTTTGCGGACACTATTATACTTTGCCAGCCAGTGCTGGGACACCAGATTCAGGGAATTGCTATTTTGGCAATTGAATTTCACACCAGAACAAAATATATGTTTTGACAGAAACTATTATACTTTGCCAGCCAGTGCTGGGACACCAGATTCAGGGTATTGCTATTTTGGCAATTGAATTTCACCCCAGTACAAAATATAGCCTTTACAGACAGATTAACACTTGGCCTGCAACAGCTGGAACACCAGATTCAGGGTATTGCTATATTGGGAATTGAATTTCACCCCAGATCAAAATATACCATTTTACGGACAGATTAACACTTGACCTGCAACAGCTGGGACACCAGATTCAGGTTATTGCTACTTTGGCAATTGAATTTTACCCCAGAACAAAATATATGTTTTGGCAGACACTATTATACTTTGCCAGCCAGTGCTGAAATACCTGATTCAGGGTATTGCTATTTTGGCAATTGAATTTCACCCCAGAACAAAACATACCCTTTTACGGACAGATTAACACTTGACCTGCAAAAGCTGGGACACCAGATTCAGGTTATTGCTACTTTGGCAATTGAATTTCACCCCAGAACAAAATATATGTTTTTGCGGACACTATTATACTTTGCCAGTAAGTGCTGGGACACCAGATTCAGGGAATTGCTATTTTGGCAATTGAATTTCACCCCAGAACAAAATATATGTTTTGGCAGACACTATTATACTTTGCCAGCCAGTGCTGGGACACCAGATTCAGGGTAATGCTATTTTGGCAATTGAATTTTACCCCAGAACAAAATGTATGTTTTGGCAGACACTATTATACTTTGCCAGCCATTGCTGAAATACCTGATTCAGGGTATTGCTATTTTGGCAATTGAATTTCACCCCAGAACAAAACATACCCTTTTACGGACATATTAACACTTGGCATGCCAAAGCTGGGACACCAGATTCATGTTATTGCTATTTTGGCAATTGAGTTTCACCACAGAACAAAATATATGTTTTTGCGGACACTATTATACTTTGCCAGCCAGTGCTTCGACACCAGATTCAGGGAATTGCTATTTTGGCAATTGAATTTCACCCCAGAACAAAATGTATGTTTTGGCAGACACTATTATACTTTGCCAGCCAGTGCTGGGACACCAGATTCAGGGTAATGCTATTTTGGCAATTGAATTTTACCCCAGAACAAAATGTATGTTTTGGCAGACACTATTATACTTTGCCAGCCATTGCTGAAATACCTGATTCAGGGTATTGCTATTTTGGCAATTGAATTTCACCCCAGAACAAAACATACCCTTTTACGGACAGATTAACACTTGGCATGCCACAGCTGGGACACCAGATTCAGGTTATTGCTATTTTGGCAATTGAATTTCACCCCAGAACAAAATATATGTTTTTGCGGACACTATTATACTTTGCCAGCCAGTGCTGGGACACCAGATTCAGGGAATTGCTATTTTGGCAATTGAATTTCACCCCAGAACAAAATATATGTTTTGGCAGACACTATTATACTTTGCCAGCCAGTGCTGGGACACCAGATTCAGGGTATTGCTATTTTGGCAATTGAATTTCACCCCAGAACAAAATATATGTTTTGGCAGACACTATTATACTTTGCCAGCCATTGCTGGAACACCAGATTCAGGGTATTGCTATTTTGGCAATTGAATTTCACCCCAGAACAAAATATACCCTTTTACGGACAGATTAACACTTGGCCTGCAACAGCTGGGACACCAGATTCATGGTATTGCTATTTTGGCAATTGAATTTCACCACAGAACAAAATATATGTTTTTGCGGACACTATTATACTTTGCCAGCCAGTGCTTCGACACCAGATTCAGGGAATTGCTATTTTGGCAATTGAATTTCACCCCAGAACAAAATGTATGTTTTGGCAGACACTATTATACTTTGCCAGCCAGTGCTGTGACACCAGATCCAGGGTATTGCTATTTTGGCAATTGAATTTCACCCCAGTACAAAATATAGCCTTTTACAGACAGATTAACACTTGGCCTGCAACAGCTGGAACACCAGATTCAGTGTATTGCTATATTGGGAATTGAATTTCACCTCAGATCAAAATATACCATTTACGGACAGATTAACACTTGACCTGCAACAGCTGGGACACCAGATTCAGGGTATTGCTAATTTGGCAATTGAATTTCACCCCAGAACAAAACATACCCTTTTACCGACAGATTAACACTTGGCCTGCCACAGGTGGGACACCATATTCAGGTTATTGCTATTTTGGCAATTGAATTTCACCCCAGAACAAAATATATGTTTTTGCGGTCACTATTATACTTTGCCAGCCAGTGCTGGGACACCAGATTCAGGGAATTGCTATTTTGGCAATTGAATTTCACACCAGAACAAAATATATGTTTTGACAGACACTATTATACTTTTCCAGCCAGTGCTGGGACACCAGATTCAGGGAATTGCTATTTTGGCAATTGAATTTCACACCAGAACAAAATATATGTTTTGACAGACACTATTATACTTTGCCAGCCAGTGCTGGGACACCAGATTCAGGGTATTGCTATTTTGGCAATTGAATTTCACCCCAGAACACAATATTACCTTTTACGGACAGATTAACACTTGGCCTGCAACAGCTGGAACACCAGATTCAGGGTATTGCTATATTGGCAATTGAATTTCACCCCAGAACAAAATATACCCTTTTACAGACAGATTAACACTTGGCCTGCAACAGCTGGGACACCAGATTTAGGGTATTGCTATTTTGGCAAATGAATTTCACCCCAGAACAAAATGTATGTTTTGGCAGACACTATTATACTATTCCAGTCCGTGCTGGGACACCAGATCCAGGGTATTGCTATTTTGGCAATTGAATTTCACCCCAGTACAAAATATAGCCTTTTACAGACAGATTAACACTTGACCTGCAACAGCTGGGACACCAGATTCAGGGTATTGCTATTTTGGCAATTTAATTTTACCCCAGACCAAAATGTATGTTTTGGCAGACACTATTATACTTTGCCAGCCAGTGCTGAAATACCTGATTCAGGGTATTGCTATTTTGGCAATTGAATTTCACCCCAGAACAAAACATACCCTTTTACGGACAGATTAACACTTGGCATGCCACAGCTGGGACACCAGATTCATGTTATTGCTATTTTGGCAATTGAATTTCACCACAGAACAAAATATATGTTTTTGCGGACACTATTATACTTTGCCAGCCAGTGCTTCGACACCAGATTCACGGAATTGCTATTTTGGCAATTGAATTTCACCCCAGAACAAAATATATGTTTTGACAGACACTATTATACTTTGCCAGCCAGTGCTGGGACACCAGATTCAGGGTATTGCTATTTTGGCAATTGAATTTCACCCCAGAACAAAATATACCCTTTTACAGACAGATTAACACTTGGCCTGCAACAGCTGGAACACCAGATTTAGGTTATTGCTATTTTGGCAATTGAATTTCACACCAGTACAAAATATAGCCTTTACAGACAGATTAACACTTGGCCTGCAACAGCTGGAACACCAGATTTAGGGTATTGCTATATTGGTAATTGAATTTCACCCCAGAACAAAATATACAAGTTTAGGGACAGATTAACACTTGACCTGCAACAGCTGAGACACCAGATTCAGGGTATCGCTTTTTGGCAATTGAATTTTACCCCAGAACAAAATGTATGTTTTGGCAGACACTATTATACTTTGCCAGCCAGTGCTGTGACACCAGATCCAGGGTATTGCTATTTTGGCAATTGAATTTCACCCCAGAACAAAATATTGCCTTTTACAGACAGATTAACACTTGGCCTGCAACAGCTGGAACACCAGATTCAGGATATTGCTATATTGGCAATTGAATTTCACCCCAGAACAAAATATATGTTTTTGCAGACACTATTATACTTTGCCAGCCAGTGCTGGGAAACCTGATCCAGGGTATTGCTCTTTTGGCTGATGAATTTCACCCAGTATAAAATATAGCCTTTTACGGACAGATTAACAATTGGCCTGCAACAACTGAAACACCAGATTCAGGGTATTGCTATATTGGCAATTGAATTTCACCCCAGAACAAAATATACCCTTTTACGGATAGATTAACACTTGGCCTGCAACAGCTGGAACACCAGATTCAGGGTATTGCTATTTTGGCAATTGAATTTCACCCCAGAACAAAATATATGTTTTGGCGGACACTATTATACTTTGCCAGCCAGTGCTGGGACACCAGATTCAGGGTATTGCTATGTTGTCAATTGAATTTCACCCCAGAACAAAATATATGTTTTGGCAGACACTATTATACTTTGCCAGCCAGTACTGGGATACCTGATTCAGGGTATTGCTATTTTGGCAATTGAATTTCACCCCAGTACAAAATATAGCCTTTACAGACAGATTAACACTTGGCCTGCAACAGCTGGGACACCAGATTCAGGGTATTGCTATATTGGCAATTGAATTTCACCCCAGAACAAAATATACCCTTTTACAGACAGATTAACACTTGGCCTGCAACAGCTTGGACACCAGATTCAGGGTATTGCTATTTTGTCAATTGAATTTTACCCCAGAACAAAATATATGTTTTGGCAGACACTATTATACTTTTCCAGCCAGTGCTGGGGCACCACATTCAGGGTATTGCTATTTTGGCAATTGAATTTCACCCCAGTACAAAATATTACCTTTTAAAGACAGATTAACACTTGGCCTGCAACAGCTGGAACACCAGATTCATGGTATTGCTATTTTGGCAATTGAATTTCACCCCAGATCAAAATATATGTTTTTGCGGACACTATTATACTTTGCCAGCCAGTGCTGGGACACCAGATTCAGGGAATTGCTATTTTGGCAATTGAATTTCACACCAGAACAAAATATATGTTTTGACAGAAACTATTATACTTTTCGAGCCAGTGCTGGGACACCAGATTCAGGGTATTGCTATTTTGGCAATTGGATTTCACCCCAGAACACAATATTACCTTTTACGGACAGATTAACACTTGGCCTGCAACAGCTGGAACACCAGATTCAGGGTATTGCTATATTGGTAATTGAATTTCACCCCAGAACAAAATATACAATTTTACGGACAGATTAACACTTGACCTGCAACAGCTAGGACACCAGATTCAGGGTATTGCTATTTTGGCAATTGAATTTTACCCCAGAACAAAATGTATGTTTTGGCAGACACTATTATACTTTGCCAGCCAGTGCTGGTACACCAGATCCAGGGTATTGCTATTTTGGCAATTGAATTTCACCCCAGTACAAAATATAGCCTTTACAGACAGATTAACACTTGGCCTGCAACAGCTGGAACACCAGATTCAGGGTATTGCTATATTGGGAATTGAATTTCACCCCAGATCAAAATATACCATTTTACGGACAGATTAACACTTGACCTGCAACAGCTGGGACACCAGATTCAGGTTATTGCTACTTTGGCAATTAAATTTTACCCCAGAACAAAATATATATTTTGGCAGACACTATTAAACTTTGCCAGCCAGTGCTGAAATACCTGATTCAGGGTATTGCTATTTTGGCAATTGAATTTCACCCCAGAACAAAACATACCCTTTTACGGACACATTAACACTTGGCCTGCAACAGCTGGGACACCAGATTCAGGGTATTGCTATTTTGGCAATTGAATTTCACCCCAGAACAAAATATATGTTTTTTCAGACGCTATTATACTTTGCCAGCAAGTGCTGGGACACCAGATTCAGGGTATTGCTATTTTAGCAATTGAATTTCACCCCAGAACAAAATATATGTTTTGGCAGACACTATTATACTTTGCCAGCCAGTGCTAGAATACCTGATTTAGGGTATTGCTATTTTGGCAATTGAATTTCACCCCATAACAAAATGTATGTTTTGGCAGACACTATTAATACTTTGCCAGCCATTGCTGAAACACCTGATTCAGGGTATTGCTATTTTGGCAATTGAATTTCACCCCATAACAAAACATACCCTTTTACGGACAGATTAACACTTGGCCTGCCACAGCTGGGACACCAGATTCAGGTTATTGCTATTTTGGCAATTGAATTTCACCCCAGAACAAAATATATGTTTTTGCGGACACTATTATACTTTGCCAGCCAGTGCTGGGACACCAGATTCAGGGAATTGCTATTTTGGCAATTGAATTTCACCCCAGAACAAAATATATGTTTTGGCAGACACTATTATACTTTGCCAGCCAGTGCTGGGACACCAGATTCAGGGTATTGCTATTTTGGCAATTGAATTTTACCCCAGAACAAAATGTATGTTTTGGCAGACACTATTATACTTTGCCAGCCAGTGCTGGAATACCTGATTCAGGGTATTGCTATTTTGGCAATTGAATTTCACCCCAGAACAAAACATACCCTTTACGGACAGATTAACACTTGGCATGCCACAGCTGGGACACCAGATTCATGTTATTGCTATTTTGGCAATTGAATTTCACCACAGAACAAAATATATGTTTTTACGGACACTATTATACTTTGCCAGCCAGTGCTTCGACACCAGATTCAGGGAATTGCTATTTTGGCAATTGAATTTCACCCCAGAACAAAATGTATGTTTTGGCAGACACTATTATACTTTGCCAGCCAGTGCTGTGACACCAGATCCAGGGTATTGCTATTTTGGCAATTGAATTTCACCCCAGTACAAAATATAGCCTTTACAGACAGATTAACACTTGGCCTGCAACAGCTGGAACACAAGATTCAGTGTATTGCTATATTGGGAATTGAATTTCACCTCAGATCAAAATATACCATTTTACGGACAGATTAACACTTGACCTGCAACAGCTGGGACACCAGATTCAGGGTATTGCTAATTTGGCAATTGAATTTCACCCCAGAACAAAACATACCCTTTTACCGACAGATTAACACTTGGCCTGCCACAGCTGGGACACCAGATTCAGGTTATTGCTATTTTGGCAATTGAATTTCACCCCAGAACAAAATATATGTTTTTGCGGTCACTATTATACTTTGCCAGCCAGTGCTGGGACACCAGATTCAGGGAATTGCTATTTTGGCAATTGAATTTCACACCAGAACAAAATATATGTTTTGACAGACACTATTATACTTTTCCAGCCAGTGCTGGGACACCAGATTCAGGGAATTGCTATTTTGGCAATTGAATTTCACACCAGAACAAAATATATGTTTTGACAGACACTATTATACTTTGCCAGCCAGTGCTGGGACACCAGATTCAGGGTATTGCTATTTTGGCAATTGAATTTCACCCCAGAACACAATATTACCTTTTACGGACAGATTAACACTTGGCCTGCAACAGCTGGAACACCAGATTCAGGGTATTGCTATATTGGCAATTGAATTTCACCCCAGAACAAAATATACCCTTTTACAGACAGATTAACACTTGGCCTGCAACAGCTGGGACACCAGATTTAGGGTATTGCTATTTTGGCAAATGAATTTCACCCCAGAACAAAATGTATGTTTTGGCAGACACTATTATACTATTCCAGTCCGTGCTGGGACACCAGATCCAGGGTATTGCTATTTTGGCAATTGAATTTCACCCCAGTACAAAATATAGCCTTTTACAGACAGATTAACACTTGACCTGCAACAGCTGGGACACCAGATTCAGGGTATTGCTATTTTGGCAATTTAATTTTACCCCAGACCAAAATGTATGTTTTGGCAGACACTATTATACTTTGCCAGCCAGTGCTGAAATACCTGATTCAGGGTATTGCTATTTTGGCAATTGAATTTCACCCCAGAACAAAACATACCCTTTTACGGACAGATTAACACTTGGCATGCCACAGCTGGGACACCAGATTCATGTTATTGCTATTTTGGCAATTGAATTTCACCACAGAACAAAATATATGTTTTTGCGGACACTATTATACTTTGCCAGCCAGTGCTTCGACACCAGATTCAGGGAATTGCTATTTTGGCAATTGAATTTCACCCCAGAACAAAATATATGTTTTGACAGACACTATTATACTTTGCCAGCCAGTGCTGGGACACCAGATTCAGGGTATTGCTATTTTGGCAATTGAATTTCACCCCAGAACAAAATATACCCTTTACAGACAGATTAACACTTGGCCTGCAACAGCTGGAACACCAGATTTAGGTTATTGCTATTTTGGCAATTGAATTTCACACCAGTACAAAATATAGCCTTTTACAGACAGATTAACACTTGGCCTGCAACAGCTGGAACACCAGATTTAGGGTATTGCTATATTGGTAATTGAATTTCACCCCAGAACAAAATATACAAGTTTAGGGACAGATTAACACTTGACCTGCAACAGCTGAGACACCAGATTCAGGGTATCGCTATTTTGGCAATTGAATTTTACCCCAGAACAAAATGTATGTTTTGGCAGACACTATTATACTTTGCCAGCCAGTGCTGTGACACCAGATCCAGGGTATTGCTATTTTGGCAATTGAATTTCACCCCAGAACAAAATATTGCCTTTTACAGACAGATTAACACTTGGCCTGCAACAGCTGGAACACCAGATTCAGGGTATTGCTATATTGGCAATTGAATTTCACCCCAGAGCAAAATTTACCCTTTTACAGACAGATTAACACTTGGCCTGCAACAGCTGGGACACCAGATTCAGGGTATTGCTATTTTGTCAATTGAATTTTACCCCAGAACAAAATATATGTTTTGGCAGACACTATTATACTTTGCCAGCCAGTGCTGGGACACCAGATTCAGGGTATTGCTATTTTGGCAATTGAATTTCACCCCAGTACAAAATATTACCTTTTAAGGACAGATTAACACTTGGCCTGCAACAGCTGGAACACCAGATTCATGGTATTGCTATTTTGGCAATTGAATTTCACCCCAGATCAAAATATATGTTTTTACGGACACTATTATACTTTGCCAGCCAGTGCTGGGACACCAGATTCAGGGAATTGCTATTTTGGCAATTGAATTTCACACCAGAACAAAATATATGTTTTGACAGAAACTATTATACTTTTGCCAGCCAGTGCTGGGACACCAGATTCAGGGTATTGCTATTTTGGCAATTGAATTTCACCCCAGAACACAATATTACCTTTTACGGACAGATTAACACTTGGCCTGCAACAGCTGGAACACCAGATTCAGGGTATTGCTATATTGGTAATTGAATTTCACCCCAGAACAAAATATACAATTTTACGGACAGATTAACACTTGACCTGCAACAGCTAGGACACCAGATTCAGGGTATTGCTATTTTGGCAATTGAATTTTACCCCAGAACAAAATGTATGTTTTGGCAGACACTATTATACTTTGCCAGCCAGTGCTGGTACACCAGATCCAGGGTATTGCTATTTTGGCAATTGAATTTCACCCCAGTACAAAATATAGCCTTTTACAGACAGATTAACACTTGGCCTGCAACAGCTGGAACACCAGATTCAGGGTATTGCTATATTGGGAATTGAATTTCACCCCAGATCAAAATATACCATTTTACGGACAGATTAACACTTGACCTGCAACAGCTGGGACACCAGATTCAGGTTATTGCTACTTTGGCAATTAAATTTTACCCCAGAACAAAATATATATTTTGGCAGACACTATTAAACTTTGCCAGCCAGTGCTGAAATACCTGATTCAGGGTATTGCTATTTTGGCAATTGAATTTCACCCCAGAACAAAACATACCCTTTACGGACAGATTAACACTTGGCCTGCCACAGCTGGGACACCAGATTCAGGTTATTGCTATTTTGGCAATTGAATTTCACCCCAGAACAAAATATATGTTTTTGCGGACACTATTATACTTTGCCAGCAAGTGCTGGGACACCAGATTCAGGGAATTGCTATTTTGGCAATTGAATTTCACCCCAGAACAAAATATATGTTTTGGCAGACACTATTATACTTTGCCAGCCAGTGCTGGGACACCAGATTCAGGGTAATGCTATTTTGGCAATTGAATTTTACCCCAGAACAAAATCTATGTTTTGGCAGACACTATTATACTTTGCCAGCCATTGCTGAAATACCTGATTCAGGGTATTGCTATTTTGGCAATTGAATTTCACCCCAGAACAAAACATACCCTTTTACGGACAGATTAACACTTGGCATGCCACAGCTGGGACACCAGATTCATGTTATTGCTATTTTGGCAATTGAGTTTCACCACAGAACAAAATATATGTTTTTGCGGACACTATTATACTTTGCCAGCCAGTGCTTCAACACCAGATTCAGGGAATTGCTATTTTGGCAATTGAATTTCACCCCAGAACAAAATGTATGTTTTGGCAGACACTATTATACTTTGCCAGCCAGTGCTGTGACACCAGATCCAGGGTATTGCTATTTTGGCAATTGAATTTCACCCCAGTACAAAATATAGCCTTTTACAGACAGATTAACACTTGGCCTGCAACAGCTGGAACACAAGATTCAGTGTATTGCTATATTGGGAATTGAATTTCACCTCAGATCAAAATATACCATTTTAAGGACAGATTAACACTTGACCTGCAACAGCTGGGACACCAGATTCAGGGTATTGCTAATTTGGCAATTGAATTTCACCCCAGAACAAAACATACCCTTTTACCGACAGATTAACACTTGGCCTGCCACAGGTGGGACACCATATTCAGGTTATTGCTATTTTGGCAATTGAATTTCACCCCAGAACAAAATATATGTTTTTGCGGTCACTATTATACTTTGCCAGCCAGTGCTGGGACACCAGATTCAGGGAATTGCTATTTTGGCAATTGAATTTCACACCAGAACAAAATATATGTTTTGACAGACACTATTATACTTTTCCAGCCAGTGCTGGGACACCAGATTCAGGGAATTGCTATTTTGGCAATTGAATTTCACACCAGAACAAAATATATGTTTTGACAGACACTATTATACTTTGCCAGCCAGTGCTGGGACACCAGATTCAGGGTATTGCTATTTTGGCAATTGAATTTCACCCCAGAACACAATATTACCTTTTACGGACAGATTAACACTTGGCCTGCAACAGCTGGAACACCAGATTCAGGGTATTGCTATATTGGCAATTGAATTTCACCCCAGAACAAAATATACCCTTTTACAGACAGATTAACACTTGGCCTGCAACAGCTGGGACACCAGATTTAGGGTATTGCTATTTTGGCAAATGAATTTCACCCCAGAACAAAATGTATGTTTTGGCAGACACTATTATACTATTCCAGTCCGTGCTGGGACACCAGATCCAGGGTATTGCTATTTTGGCAATTGAATTTCACCCCAGTACAAAATATAGCCTTTTACAGACAGATTAACACTTGACCTGCAACAGCTGGGACACCAGATTCAGGGTATTGCTATTTTGGCAATTTAATTTTACCCCAGACCAAAATGTATGTTTTGGCAGACACTATTATACTTTGCCAGCCAGTGCTGAAATACCTGATTCAGGGTATTGCTATTTTGGCAATTGAATTTCACCCCAGAACAAAACATACCCTTTACGGACAGATTAACACTTGGCATGCCACAGCTGGGACACCAGATTCATGTTATTGCTATTTTGGCAATTGAATTTCACCACAGAACAAAATATATGTTTTTGCGGACACTATTATACTTTGCCAGCCAGTGCTTCGACACCAGATTCAGGGAATTGCTATTTTGGCAATTGAATTTCACCCCAGAACAAAATATATGTTTTGACAGACACTATTATACTTTGCCAGCCAGTGCTGGGACACCAGATTCAGGGTATTGCTATTTTGGCAATTGAATTTCACCCCAGAACAAAATATACCCTTTTACAGACAGATTAACACTTGGCCTGCAACAGCTGGAACACCAGATTTAGGTTATTGCTATTTTGGCAATTGAATTTCACACCAGTACAAAATATAGCCTTTTACAGACAGATTAACACTTGGCCTGCAACAGCTGGAACACCAGATTTAGGGTATTGCTATATTGGTAATTGAATTTCACCCCAGAACAAAATATACAAGTTTAGGGACAGATTAACACTTGACCTGCAACAGCTGAGACACCAGATTCAGGGTATCGCTTTTTTGGCAATTGAATTTTAACCCCAGAACAAAATGTATGTTTTGGCAGACACTATTATACTTTGCCAGCCAGTGCTGTGACACCAGATCCAGGGTATTGCTATTTTGGCAATTGAATTTCACCCCAGAACAAAATATTGTCTTTTGCAGACAGATTAACACTTGGCCTGCAACAGCTGGAACACCAGATTCAGGGTATTGCTATATTGGCAATTGAATTTCACCCCAGAACAAAATATACCCTTTAACAGACAGATTAACACTTGGCCTGCAACAGCTTGGACACCAGATTCAGGGTATTGCTATTTTGTCAATTGAATTTTACCCCAGAACAAAATATATGTTTTGGCAGACACTATTATACTTTTCCAGCCAGTGCTGGGGCACCAGATTCAGGGTATTGCTATTTTGGCAATTGAATTTCACCCCAGTACAAAATATTACCTTTTAAGGACAGATTAACACTTGGCCTGCAACAGCTGGAACACCAGATTCATGGTATTGCTATTTTGGCAATTGAATTTCACCCCAGAACAAAATATATGTTTTTACGGACACTATTATACTTTGCCAGCCAGTGCTGGGACACCAGATTCAGGGAATTGCTATTTTGGCAATTGAATTTCACACCAGAACAAAATATATGTTTTGACAGAAACTATTATACTTTGCCAGCCAGTGCTGGGACACCAGATTCAGGGTATTGCTATTTTGGCAATTGAATTTCACCCCAGAACACAATATTACCTTTTACGGACAGATTAACACTTGGCCTGCAACAGCTGGAACACCAGATTCAGGGTATTGCTATATTGGTAATTGAATTTCACCCCAGAACAAAATATACAATTTTACGGACAGATTAACACTTGACCTGCAACAGCTAGGACACCAGATTCAGGGTATTGCTATTTTGGCAATTGAATTTTACCCCAGAACAAAATGTATGTTTTGGCAGACACTATTATACTTTGCCAGCCAGTGCTGGTACACCAGATCCAGGGTATTGCTATTTTGGCAATTGAATTTCACCCCAGTACAAAATATAGCCTTTACAGACAGATTAACACTTGGCCTGCAACAGCTGGAACACCAGATTCAGGGTATTGCTATATTGGGAATTGAATTTCACCCCAGATCAAAATATACCATTTTACGGACAGATTAACACTTGACCTGCAACAGCTGGGACACCAGATTCAGGTTATTGCTACTTTGGCAATTAAATTTTACCCCAGAACAAAATATATATTTTGGCAGACACTATTAAACTTTGCCAGCCAGTGCTGAAATACCTGATTCAGGGTATTGCTATTTTGGCAATTGAATTTCACCCCAGAACAAAACATACCCTTTTACGGACAGATTAACACTTGGCCTGCCACAGCTGGGACACCAGATTCAGGTTATTGCTATTTTGGCAATTGAATTTCACCCCAGAACAAAATATATGTTTTTGCGGACACTATTATACTTTGCCAGCAAGTGCTGGGACACCAGATTCAGGGAATTGCTATTTTGGCAATTGAATTTCACCCCAGAACAAAATATATGTTTTGGCAGACACTATTATACTTTGCCAGCCATTGCTGAAATACCTGATTCAGGGTATTGCTATTTTGGCAATTGAATTTCACCCCAGAACAAAACATACCCTTTACGGACAGATTAACACTTGGCATGCCACAGCTGGGACACCAGATTCATGTTATTGCTATTTTGGCAATTGAGTTTCACCACAGAACAAAATATATGTTTTTACGGACACTATTATACTTTGCCAGCCAGTGCTTCGACACCAGATTCAGGGAATTGCTATTTTGGCAATTGAATTTCACCCCAGAACAAAATGTATGTTTTGGCAGACACTATTATACTTTGCCAGCCAGTGCTGTGACACCAGATCCAGGGTATTGCTATTTTGGCAATTGAATTTCACCCCAGTACAAAATATAGCCTTTACAGACAGATTAACACTTGGCCTGCAACAGCTGGAACACAAGATTCAGTGTATTGCTATATTGGGAATTGAATTTCACCTCAGATCAAAATATACCATTTTACGGACAGATTAACACTTGACCTGCAACAGCTGGGACACCAGATTCAGGGTATTGCTAATTTGGCAATTGAATTTCACCCCAGAACAAAACATACCCTTTTACCGACAGATTAACACTTGGCCTGCCACAGGTGGGACACCATATTCAGGTTATTGCTATTTTGGCAATTGAATTTCACCCCAGAACAAAATATATGTTTTTGCGGTCACTATTATACTTTGCCAGCCAGTGCTGGGACACCAGATTCAGGGAATTGCTATTTTGGCAATTGAATTTCACACCAGAACAAAATATATGTTTTGACAGACACTATTATACTTTTCCAGCCAGTGCTGGGACACCAGATTCAGGGAATTGCTATTTTGGCAATTGAATTTCACACCAGAACAAAATATATGTTTTGACAGACACTATTATACTTTGCCAGCCAGTGCTGGGACACCAGATTCAGGGTATTGCTATTTTGGCAATTGAATTTCACCCCAGAACACAATATTACCTTTTACGGACAGATTAACACTTGGCCTGCAACAGCTGGAACACCAGATTCAGGGTATTGCTATATTGGCAATTGAATTTCACCCCAGAACAAAATATACCCTTTTACAGACAGATTAACACTTGGCCTGCAACAGCTGGGACACCAGATTTAGGGTATTGCTATTTTGGCAAATGAATTTCACCCCAGAACAAAATGTATGTTTTGGCAGACACTATTATACTATTCCAGTCCGTGCTGGGACACCAGATCCAGGGTATTGCTATTTTGGCAATTGAATTTCACCCCAGTACAAAATATAGCCTTTTACAGACAGATTAACACTTGACCTGCAACAGCTGGGACACCAGATTCAGGGTATTGCTATTTTGGCAATTTAATTTTACCCCAGACCAAAATGTATGTTTTGGCAGACACTATTATACTTTGCCAGCCAGTGCTGAAATACCTGATTCAGGGTATTGCTATTTTGGCAATTGAATTTCACCCCAGAACAAAACATACCCTTTTACGGACAGATTAACACTTGGCATGCCACAGCTGGGACACCAGATTCATGTTATTGCTATTTTGGCAATTGAATTTCACCACAGAACAAAATATATGTTTTTGCGGACACTATTATACTTTGCCAGCCAGTGCTTCGACACCAGATTCACGGAATTGCTATTTTGGCAATTGAATTTCACCCCAGAACAAAATATATGTTTTGACAGACACTATTATACTTTGCCAGCCAGTGCTGGGACACCAGATTCAGGGTATTGCTATTTTGGCAATTGAATTTCACCCCAGAACAAAATATACCCTTTTACAGACAGATTAACACTTGGCCTGCAACAGCTGGAACACCAGATTTAGGTTATTGCTATTTTGGCAATTGAATTTCACACCAGTACAAAATATAGCCTTTACAGACAGATTAACACTTGGCCTGCAACAGCTGGAACACCAGATTTAGGGTATTGCTATATTGGTAATTGAATTTCACCCCAGAACAAAATATACAAGTTTAGGGACAGATTAACACTTGACCTGCAACAGCTGAGACACCAGATTCAGGGTATCGCTTTTTGGCAATTGAATTTTACCCCAGAACAAAATGTATGTTTTGGCAGACACTATTATACTTTGCCAGCCAGTGCTGTGACACCAGATCCAGGGTATTGCTATTTTGGCAATTGAATTTCACCCCAGAACAAAATATTGCCTTTTACAGACAGATTAACACTTGGCCTGCAACAGCTGGAACACCAGATTCAGGATATTGCTATATTGGCAATTGAATTTCACCCCAGAACAAAATATATGTTTTTGCAGACACTATTATACTTTGCCAGCCAGTGCTGGGAAACCTGATCCAGGGTATTGCTCTTTTGGCTGATGAATTTCACCCAGTATAAAATATAGCCTTTACGGACAGATTAACAATTGGCCTGCAACAACTGAAACACCAGATTCAGGGTATTGCTATATTGGCAATTGAATTTCACCCCAGAACAAAATATACCCTTTACGGATAGATTAACACTTGGCCTGCAACAGCTGGAACACCAGATTCAGGGTATTGCTATATTGGGAATTGAATTTCACCACAGATCAAAATATACCATTTTACGGACAGATTAACACTTGGCCTGCAACAGCTGGAACACCAGATTCAGGGTATTGCTATTTTGGCAATTGAATTTCACCCCAGAACAAAATATATGTTTTGGCGGACACTATTATACTTTGCCAGCCAGTGCTGGGACACCAGATTCAGGGTATTGCTATGTTGTCAATTGAATTTCACCCCAGAACAAAATATATGTTTTGGCAGACACTATTATACTTTGCCAGCCAGTACTGGGATACCTGATTCAGGGTATTGCTATTTTGGCAATTGAATTTCACCCCAGTACAAAATATAGCCTTTACAGACAGATTAACACTTGGCCTGCAACAGCTGGGACACCAGATTCAGGGTATTGCTATATTGGCAATTGAATTTCACCCCAGAACAAAATATACCCTTTACAGACAGATTAACACTTGGCCTGCAACAGCTTGGACACCAGATTCAGGGTATTGCTATTTTGTCAATTGAATTTTACCCCAGAACAAAATATATGTTTTGGCAGACACTATTATACTTTTCCAGCCAGTGCTGGGGCACCAGATTCAGGGTATTGCTATTTTGGCAATTGAATTTCACCCCAGTACAAAATATTACCTTTTAAGGACAGATTAACACTTGGCCTGCAACAGCTGGAACACCAGATTCATGGTATTGCTATTTTGGCAATTGAATTTCACCCCAGATCAAAATATATGTTTTTGCGGACACTATTATACTTTGCCAGCCAGTGCTGGGACACCAGATTCAGGGAATTGCTATTTTGGCAATTGAATTTCACACCAGAACAAAATATATGTTTTGACAGAAACTATTATACTTTTCGAGCCAGTGCTGGGACACCAGATTCAGGGTATTGCTATTTTGGCAATTGGATTTCACCCCAGAACACAATATTACCTTTTACGGACAGATTAACACTTGGCCTGCAACAGCTGGAACACCAGATTCAGGGTATTGCTATATTGGTAATTGAATTTCACCCCAGAACAAAATATACAATTTTACGGACAGATTAACACTTGACCTGCAACAGCTAGGACACCAGATTCAGGGTATTGCTATTTTGGCAATTGAATTTTACCCCAGAACAAAATGTATGTTTTGGCAGACACTATTATACTTTGCCAGCCAGTGCTGGTACACCAGATCCAGGGTATTGCTATTTTGGCAATTGAATTTCACCCCAGTACAAAATATAGCCTTTACAGACAGATTAACACTTGGCCTGCAACAGCTGGAACACCAGATTCAGGGTATTGCTATATTGGGAATTGAATTTCACCCCAGATCAAAATATACCATTTTACGGACAGATTAACACTTGACCTGCAACAGCTGGGACACCAGATTCAGGTTATTGCTACTTTGGCAATTAAATTTTACCCCAGAACAAAATATATATTTTGGCAGACACTATTAAACTTTGCCAGCCAGTGCTGAAATACCTGATTCAGGGTATTGCTATTTTGGCAATTGAATTTCACCCCAGAACAAAACATACCCTTTTACGGACAGATTAACACTTGGCCTGCCACAGCTGGGACACCAGATTCAGGTTATTGCTATTTTGGCAATTGAATTTCACCCCAGAACAAAATATATGTTTTTGCGGACACTATTATACTTTGCCAGCAAGTGCTGGGACACCAGATTCAGGGAATTGCTATTTTGGCAATTGAATTTCACCCCAGAACAAAATATATGTTTTGGCAGACACTATTATACTTTGCCAGCCATTGCTGAAATACCTGATTCAGGGTATTGCTATTTTGGCAATTGAATTTCACCCCAGAACAAAACATACCCTTTACGGACAGATTAACACTTGGCATGCCACAGCTGGGACACCAGATTCATGTTATTGCTATTTTGGCAATTGAGTTTCACCACAGAACAAAATATATGTTTTTACGGACACTATTATACTTTGCCAGCCAGTGCTTCGACACCAGATTCAGGGAATTGCTATTTTGGCAATTGAATTTCACCCCAGAACAAAATGTATGTTTTGGCAGACACTATTATACTTTGCCAGCCAGTGCTGTGACACCAGATCCAGGGTATTGCTATTTTGGCAATTGAATTTCACCCCAGTACAAAATATAGCCTTTTACAGACAGATTAACACTTGGCCTGCAACAGCTGGAACACAAGATTCAGTGTATTGCTATATTGGGAATTGAATTTCACCTCAGATCAAAATATACCATTTTACGGACAGATTAACACTTGACCTGCAACAGCTGGGACACCAGATTCAGGGTATTGCTAATTTGGCAATTGAATTTCACCCCAGAACAAAACATACCCTTTTACCGACAGATTAACACTTGGCCTGCCACAGCTGGGACACCAGATTCAGGTTATTGCTATTTTGGCAATTGAATTTCACCCCAGAACAAAATATATGTTTTTGCGGTCACTATTATACTTTGCCAGCCAGTGCTGGGACACCAGATTCAGGGAATTGCTATTTTGGCAATTGAATTTCACACCAGAACAAAATATATGTTTTGACAGACACTATTATACTTTTCCAGCCAGTGCTGGGACACCAGATTCAGGGAATTGCTATTTTGGCAATTGAATTTCACACCAGAACAAAATATATGTTTTGACAGACACTATTATACTTTGCCAGCCAGTGCTGGGACACCAGATTCAGGGTATTGCTATTTTGGCAATTGAATTTCACCCCAGAACACAATATTACCTTTTACGGACAGATTAACACTTGGCCTGCAACAGCTGGAACACCAGATTCAGGGTATTGCTATATTGGCAATTGAATTTCACCCCAGAACAAAATATACCCTTTTACAGACAGATTAACACTTGGCCTGCAACAGCTGGGACACCAGATTTAGGGTATTGCTATTTTGGCAAATGAATTTCACCCCAGAACAAAATGTATGTTTTGGCAGACACTATTATACTATTCCAGTCCGTGCTGGGACACCAGATCCAGGGTATTGCTATTTTGGCAATTGAATTTCACCCCAGTACAAAATATAGCCTTTTACAGACAGATTAACACTTGACCTGCAACAGCTGGGACACCAGATTCAGGGTATTGCTATTTTGGCAATTTAATTTTACCCCAGACCAAAATGTATGTTTTGGCAGACACTATTATACTTTGCCAGCCAGTGCTGAAATACCTGATTCAGGGTATTGCTATTTTGGCAATTGAATTTCACCCCAGAACAAAACATACCCTTTTACGGACAGATTAACACTTGGCATGCCACAGCTGGGACACCAGATTCATGTTATTGCTATTTTGGCAATTGAATTTCACCACAGAACAAAATATATGTTTTTGCGGACACTATTATACTTTGCCAGCCAGTGCTTCGACACCAGATTCACGGAATTGCTATTTTGGCAATTGAATTTCACCCCAGAACAAAATATATGTTTTGACAGACACTATTATACTTTGCCAGCCAGTGCTGGGACACCAGATTCAGGGTATTGCTATTTTGGCAATTGAATTTCACCCCAGAACAAAATATACCCTTTTACAGACAGATTAACACTTGGCCTGCAACAGCTGGAACACCAGATTTAGGTTATTGCTATTTTGGCAATTGAATTTCACACCAGTACAAAATATAGCCTTTTACAGACAGATTAACACTTGGCCTGCAACAGCTGGAACACCAGATTTAGGGTATTGCTATATTGGTAATTGAATTTCACCCCAGAACAAAATATACAAGTTTAGGGACAGATTAACACTTGACCTGCAACAGCTGAGACACCAGATTCAGGGTATCGCTTTTTGGCAATTGAATTTTACCCCAGAACAAAATGTATGTTTTGGCAGACACTATTATACTTTGCCAGCCAGTGCTGTGACACCAGATCCAGGGTATTGCTATTTTGGCAATTGAATTTCACCCCAGAACAAAATATTGCCTTTTACAGACAGATTAACACTTGGCCTGCAACAGCTGGAACACCAGATTCAGGATATTGCTATATTGGCAATTGAATTTCACCCCAGAACAAAATATATGTTTTTGCAGACACTATTATACTTTGCCAGCCAGTGCTGGGAAACCTGATCCAGGGTATTGCTCTTTTGGCTGATGAATTTCACCCAGTATAAAATATAGCCTTTACGGACAGATTAACAATTGGCCTGCAACAACTGAAACACCAGATTCAGGGTATTGCTATATTGGCAATTGAATTTCACCCCAGAACAAAATATACCCTTTTACGGATAGATTAACACTTGGCCTGCAACAGCTGGAACACCAGATTCAGGGTATTGCTATATTGGGAATTGAATTTCACCACAGATCAAAATATACCATTTTACGGACAGATTAACACTTGGCCTGCAACAGCTGGAACACCAGATTCAGGGTATTGCTATTTTGGCAATTGAATTTCACCCCAGAACAAAATATATGTTTTGGCGGACACTATTATACTTTGCCAGCCAGTGCTGGGACACCAGATTCAGGGTATTGCTATTTTGGCAATTGAATTTCACCCCAGAACAAAATATATGTTTTGGCAGACACTATTATACTTTGCCAGCCAGTACTGGGATACCTGATTCAGGGTATTGCTATTTTGGCAATTGAATTTCACCCCAGAACAAAATATAGCCTTTTACAGACAGATTAACACTTGGCCTGCAACAGCTGGGACACCAGATTCAGGGTATTGCTATTTTGGCAATTGAATTTCACCCCAGAACAAAATATACCTTTTACGGACAGATTAACACTTGGCCTGCAACAGCTGGGACACCAGATTCAGGGTATTGCTATTTTGGCAATTGAATTTCACCCCAGAACAAAATATACGCTTTTACAGACAGATTAACACTTGGCCTGCAACAGCTGGGACACCAGATTCAGGGTATTGCTATTTTGGCAATTGAATTTCACCCCAGAACAAAATATATGTTTTGGCAGACACTATTATACTTTGCCAGCCACATGCTGGAACACCAGATTCAGGGTATTGCTATTTTGGCAATTGAATTTCACCCCAGAACAAAATATACCTTTTACGGACAGATTAACACTTGGCCTGCAACAGCTGGGACACCAGATTCAGGGTATTGCTATTTTGGCAATTGAATTTCACCCCAGAACAAAATATATGTTTTGGCGGACACTATTATACTTTGCCAGCCAGAGCTGGAACACCATGATTCAGGGTATTGCTATTTTGGCAATTGAATTTCACCCCAGAACAAAATATACCCTTTTACGGACAGATTAACACTTGGCCTGCAACAGCTGGGACACCAGATTCAGGGTATTGCTATTTTGGCAATTGAATTTCACCCCAGAACAAAATATATGTTTTGGCGGACACTATTATACTTTGCCAGCCAGAGCTGGGACACCAGATTCAGGGTATTGCTATTTTGGCAATTGAATTTCACCCCAGAACAAAATATATGCTTTGACAGACACGATTAACACTTGGCCTGCCACAGCTGGGACACCAGATTCAGGGTATTGCTATTTTGGCAATTGAATTTCACCCCAGAACAAAATATATGTTTTGACGGACACTATTAACACTTGGCCTGCCACAGCTGGAACACCAGATTCATGGTATTGCTATTTTGGCAATTGAATTTCACCCCAGAACAAAATATACCCTTTTACGGACAGATTAACACTTGGCCTGCAACAGCTGGGACACCAGATTCAGGGTATTGCTATTTTGGCAATTGAATTTCACCCCAGAACAAAATATATGTTTTGGCGGACACTATTATACTTTGCCAGCCACAGCTGGGACACCAGATTCAGGGTATTGCTATTTTGGCAATTGAATTTCACCCCAGAACAAAATATATGTTTTGGCAGACACTATTATACTTTGCCAGCCACAGCTGGAACACCAGATTCAGGGTATTGCTATTTTGGCAATTGAATTTCACCCCAGAACAAAATATACCCTTTTACGGACAGATTAACACTTGGCCTGCAACAGCTGGGACACCAGATTCAGGGTATTGCTATTTTGGCAATTGAATTTCACCCCAGAACAAAATATATGTTTTGGCGGACACTATTATACTTTGCCAGCCACAGCTGAAACACCTGATTCAGGGTATTGCTATTTTGGCAATTGAATTTCACCCCAGAACAAAATATACCCTTTTACGGACAGATTAACACTTGGCCTGCCACAGCTGGGACACCAGATTCAGGGTATTGCTATTTTGGCAATTGAATTTCACCCCAGAACAAAATATATGTTTTGACGGACACTATTATACTTTGCCAGCCACAGCTGAAACCACTGATTTATGGTATTGCTATTTTGGCAATTGAATTTCACCCCAGAACAAAATATACCCTTTTACGGACAGATTAACACTTGGCCTGCCACAGCTGGGACACCAGATTCAGGGTATTGCTATTTTGGCAATTGAATTTCACCCCAGAACAAAATATATGTTTTGACGGACACTATTATACTTTGCCAGCCACAGCTGGAACACCAGATTTATGGTATTGCTATTTTGGCAATTGAATTTCACCCCAGAACAAAATATATGCTTTTACGGACAGATTAACACTTGGCCTGCCACAGCTGGGACACCAGATTCAGGGTATTGCTATTTTGGCAATTGAATTTCACCCCAGAACAAAATATATGTTTTGGCGGACACTATTATACTTTGCCAGCCACAGCTGAAACCACTGATTTATGGTATTGCTATTTTGGCAATTGAATTTCACCCCAGAACAAAATATACCCTTTTACGGACAGATTAACACTTGGCCTGCCACAGCTGGGACACCAGATTCAGGGTATTGCTATTTTGGCAATTGAATTTCACCCCAGAACAAAATATATGTTTTGATGGACACTATTATACTTTGCCAGCCACAGCTGAAACCACTGATTTATGGTATTGCTATTTTGGCAATTGAATTTCACCCCAGAACAAAATATACCCTTTTACGGACAGATTAACACTTGGCCTGCCACAGCTGGGACACCAGATTCAGGGTATTGCTATTTTGGCAATTGAATTTCACCCCAGAACAAAATATATGTTTTGGCGGACACTATTATACTTTGCCAGCCACAGCTGAAACCACTGATTTATGGTATTGCTATTTTGGCAATTGAATTTCACCCCAGAACAAAATATACCCTTTTACGGACAGATTAACACTTGGCCTGCCACAGCTGGGACACCAGATTCAGGGTATTGCTATTTTGGCAATTGAATTTCACCCCAGAACAAAATATATGTTTTGACGGACACTATTATACTTTGCCAGCCACAGCTGAAACCACTGATTTATGGTATTGCTATTTTGGCAATTGAATTTCACCCCAGAACAAAATATACCCTTTTACGGACAGATTAACACTTGGCCTGCCACAGCTGGGACACCAGATTCAGGGTATTGCTATTTTGGCAATTGAATTTCACCCCAGAACAAAATATATGTTTTGGCGGACACTATTATACTTTGCCAGCCACAGCTGAAACCACCTGATTTATGGTATTGCTATTTTGGCAATTGAATTTCACCCCAGAACAAAATATATCCTTTTACGGACAGATTAACACTTGGCCTGCAACAGCTGGGACACCAGATTCAGGGTATTGCTATTTTGGCAATTGAATTTCACCCCAGAACAAAATATATGTTTTGACGGACACTATTAATACTTGGCCAGCCACAGCTGAGACCACCAGATTCAGGGTATTGCTATTTTGGCAATTGAATTTCACCCCAGAACAAAATATACGCTTTTGACGGACACGATTACACTTGGCCTGCCACAGCTGGGACACCAGATTCAGGGTATTGCTATTTTGGCAATTGAATTTCACCCCAGAACAAAATATATGTTTTGGCGGACACTATTATACTTTGCCAGCCACAGCTGAAACCACTGATTTATGGTATTGCTATTTTGGCAATTGAATTTCACCCCAGAACAAAATATACCTTTTACGGACACGATTAACACTTGGCCTGCAACAGCTGGGACACCAGATTCAGGGTATTGCTATTTTGGCAATTGAATTTCACCCCAGAACAAAATATATGTTTTGGCGGACACTATTATACTTTGCCAGCCACAGCTGAAACCACTGATTTATGGTATTGCTATTTTGGCAATTGAATTTCACCCCAGAACAAAATATACCCTTTACGGACAGATTAACACTTGGCCTGCCACAGCTGGGACACCAGATTCAGGGTATTGCTATTTTGGCAATTGAATTTCACCCCAGAACAAAATATATGTTTTGGCGGACACTATTATACTTTGCCAGCCACAGCTGAAACCACTGATTTATGGTATTGCTATTTTGGCAATTGAATTTCACCCCAGAACAAAATATACCCTTTACGGACAGATTAACACTTGGCCTGCAACAGCTGGGACACCAGATTCAGGGTATTGCTATTTTGGCAATTGAATTTCACCCCAGAACAAAATATATGTTTTGGCGGACACTATTATACTTTGCCAGCCACAGCTGAAACCACTGATTTATGGTATTGCTATTTTGGCAATTGAATTTCACCCCAGAACAAAATATATCCTTTGACGGACAGTATTAACACTTGGCCTGCCACAGCTGGGACACCAGATTCAGGGTATTGCTATTTTGGCAATTGAATTTCACCCCAGAACAAAATATATGTTTTGACGGACACTATTATACTTTGCCAGCCACAGCTGGAACACCACTGATTTATGGTATTGCTATTTTGGCAATTGAATTTCACCCCAGAACAAAATATACGCTTTTACGGACACGATTAACACTTGGCCTGCCACAGCTGGGACACCAGATTCAGGGTATTGCTATTTTGGCAATTGAATTTCACCCCAGAACAAAATATATGTTTTGGCGGACACTATTATACTTTGCCAGCCACAGCTGGAACACCACTGATTTATGGTATTGCTATTTTGGCAATTGAATTTCACCCCAGAACAAAATATATGTTTTACGGACACTATTAATACTTGGCCTGCCACAGCTGGGACACCAGATTCAGGGTATTGCTATTTTGGCAATTGAATTTCACCCCAGAACAAAATATATGTTTTAGCGGACACTATTAATACTTGGCCTGCCACAGCTGGGACACCAGATTCAGGGTATTGCTATTTTGGCAATTGAATTTCACCCCAGAACAAAATATATGTTTTGGCGGACACTATTATACTTTGCCAGCCACAGCTGAAACCACTGATTTATGGTATTGCTATTTTGGCAATTGAATTTCACCCCAGAACAAAATATATGCTTTTACGGACACTATTAATACTTGGCCTGCCACAGCTGGGACACCAGATTCAGGGTATTGCTATTTTGGCAATTGAATTTCACCCCAGAACAAAATATATGTTTTGGCGGACACTATTATACTTTGCCAGCCACAGCTGGAAACCACTGATTTATGGTATTGCTATTTTGGCAATTGAATTTCACCCCAGAACAAAATATATCCTTTGACGGACACTATTAACACTTGGCCTGCCACAGCTGGGACACCAGATTCAGGGTATTGCTATTTTGGCAATTGAATTTCACCCCAGAACAAAATATATGTTTTTGCGGACACTATTAATACTTGGCCTGCCACAGCTGGGACACCAGATTCAGGGTATTGCTATTTTGGCAATTGAATTTCACCCCAGAACAAAATATATGTTTTGGCGGACACTATTATACTTTGCCAGCCACAGCTGGAACACCACTGATTTATGGTATTGCTATTTTGGCAATTGAATTTCACCCCAGAACAAAATATATCCTTTGACGGACACGATTAACACTTGGCCTGCCACAGCTGGGACACCAGATTCAGGGTATTGCTATTTTGGCAATTGAATTTCACCCCAGAACAAAATATATGTTTTGACGGACACTATTATACTTTGCCAGCCACAGCTGAAACCACTGATTTATGGTATTGCTATTTTGGCAATTGAATTTCACCCCAGAACAAAATATACCCTTTTACGGACAGATTAACACTTGGCCTGCCACAGCTGGGACACCAGATTCAGGGTATTGCTATTTTGGCAATTGAATTTCACCCCAGAACAAAATATATGTTTTGGCGGACACTATTATACTTTGCCAGCCACAGCTGAAACCACTGATTTATGGTATTGCTATTTTGGCAATTGAATTTCACCCCAGAACAAAATATACCCTTTTACGGACAGATTAACACTTGGCCTGCCACAGCTGGGACACCAGATTCAGGGTATTGCTATTTTGGCAATTGAATTTCACCCCAGAACAAAATATATGTTTTGACGGACACTATTATACTTTGCCAGCCACAGCTGAAACCACTGATTTATGGTATTGCTATTTTGGCAATTGAATTTCACCCCAGAACAAAATATACCCTTTTACGGACAGATTAACACTTGGCCTGCCACAGCTGGGACACCAGATTCAGGGTATTGCTATTTTGGCAATTGAATTTCACCCCAGAACAAAATATATGTTTTGGCGGACACTATTATACTTTGCCAGCCACAGCTGAAACCACTGATTTATGGTATTGCTATTTTGGCAATTGAATTTCACCCCAGAACAAAATATACCCTTTTACGGACAGATTAACACTTGGCCTGCCACAGCTGGGACACCAGATTCAGGGTATTGCTATTTTGGCAATTGAATTTCACCCCAGAACAAAATATATGTTTTGGCGGACACTATTATACTTTGCCAGCCACAGCTGAAACCACTGATTTATGGTATTGCTATTTTGGCAATTGAATTTCACCCCAGAACAAAATATATCCTTTTACGGACACGATTAACACTTGGCCTGCCACAGCTGGGACACCAGATTCAGGGTATTGCTATTTTGGCAATTGAATTTCACCCCAGAACAAAATATATGTTTTGGCGGACACTATTATACTTTGCCAGCCACAGCTGAAACACACTGATTTATGGTATTGCTATTTTGGCAATTGAATTTCACCCCAGAACAAAATATACCCTTTTACGGACACGATTAACACTTGGCCTGCCACAGCTGGGACACCAGATTCAGGGTATTGCTATTTTGGCAATTGAATTTCACCCCAGAACAAAATATATGTTTTGGCGGACACTATTAATACTTTGCCAGCCACAGCTGGGACACCAGATTCAGGGTATTGCTATTTTGGCAATTGAATTTCACCCCAGAACAAAATATATGTTTTGGCGGACACTATTATACTTTGCCAGCCACAGCTGAAACCACTGATTTATGGTATTGCTATTTTGGCAATTGAATTTCACCCCAGAACAAAATATATCCTTTTACGGACACGATTAACACTTGGCCTGCAACAGCTGGGACACCAGATTCAGGGTATTGCTATTTTGGCAATTGAATTTCACCCCAGAACAAAATATATGTTTTGGCGGACACTATTATACTTTGCCAGCCACAGCTGAAACCACTGATTTATGGTATTGCTATTTTGGCAATTGAATTTCACCCCAGAACAAAATATATCCTTTTACGGACACGATTAACACTTGGCCTGCCACAGCTGGGACACCAGATTCAGGGTATTGCTATTTTGGCAATTGAATTTCACCCCAGAACAAAATATATGTTTTGGCGGACACTATTATACTTTGCCAGCCACAGCTGAAACCACTGATTTATGGTATTGCTATTTTGGCAATTGAATTTCACCCCAGAACAAAATATACCTTTTACGGACACGATTAACACTTGGCCTGCCACAGCTGGGACACCAGATTCAGGGTATTGCTATTTTGGCAATTGAATTTCACCCCAGAACAAAATATATGTTTTGGCGGACACTATTATACTTTGCCAGCCACAGCTGGAACACCACTGATTTATGGTATTGCTATTTTGGCAATTGAATTTCACCCCAGAACAAAATATATGCTTTTACGGACACTATTAATACTTGGCCTGCCACAGCTGGGACACCAGATTCAGGGTATTGCTATTTTGGCAATTGAATTTCACCCCAGAACAAAATATATGTTTTGACGGACACTATTAATACTTTGCCAGCCACAGCTGGAACACCAGATTCAGGGTATTGCTATTTTGGCAATTGAATTTCACCCCAGAACAAAATATATGTTTTGACGGACAGTATTAACACTTGGCCTGCCACAGCTGGAACACCATGATTCAGGGTATTGCTATTTTGGCAATTGAATTTCACCCCAGAACAAAATATATGTTTTGACGGACACTATTAATACTTGGCCAGCCACAGCTGGGACACCAGATTCAGGGTATTGCTATTTTGGCAATTGAATTTCACCCCAGAACAAAATATATGTTTTGACGGACACTATTAATACTTGGCCTGCCACAGCTGGGACACCAGATTCAGGGTATTGCTATTTTGGCAATTGAATTTCACCCCAGAACAAAATATATGTTTTGGCGGACACTATTATACTTTGCCAGCCACAGCTGAGACCACTAGATTTATGGTATTGCTATTTTGGCAATTGAATTTCACCCCAGAACAAAATATATGTTTTGCGGACACTATTAATACTTGGCCAGCCACAGCTGGGACACCAGATTCAGGGTATTGCTATTTTGGCAATTGAATTTCACCCCAGAACAAAATATATGCTTTGACGGACACTATTAATACTTGGCCTGCCACAGCTGGGACACCAGATTCAGGGTATTGCTATTTTGGCAATTGAATTTCACCCCAGAACAAAATATATGTTTTGACGGACACTATTAATACTTTGCCTGCCACAGCTGGGACACCAGATTCAGGGTATTGCTATTTTGGCAATTGAATTTCACCCCAGAACAAAATATATGTTTTGGCGGACACTATTATACTTTGCCAGCCACAGCTGGGACACCAGATTCAGGGTATTGCTATTTTGGCAATTGAATTTCACCCCAGAACAAAATATATGCTTTTACGGACACGATTAATACTTGGCCTGCCACAGCTGGGACACCAGATTCAGGGTATTGCTATTTTGGCAATTGAATTTCACCCCAGAACAAAATATATGTTTTGACGGACACTATTAATACTTGGCCTGCCACAGCTGGAACACCATGATTCAGGGTATTGCTATTTTGGCAATTGAATTTCACCCCAGAACAAAATATACCCTTTTACGGACAGATTAACACTTGGCCTGCCACAGCTGGGACACCAGATTCAGGGTATTGCTATTTTGGCAATTGAATTTCACCCCAGAACAAAATATATGTTTTGGCGGACACTATTATACTTTGCCAGCCACAGCTGGGACCACTAGATTCAGGGTATTGCTATTTTGGCAATTGAATTTCACCCCAGAACAAAATATATGTTTTGGCGGACACTATTAATACTTTGCCAGCCACAGCTGGGACACCAGATTCAGGGTATTGCTATTTTGGCAATTGAATTTCACCCCAGAACAAAATATATGCTTTTGACGGACACTATTACACTTGGCCTGCAACAGCTGGAACACCAGATTCAGGGTATTGCTATTTTGGCAATTGAATTTCACCCCAGAACAAAATATACCTTTTGACGGACACGATTAACACTTGGCCTGCCACAGCTGGGACACCAGATTCAGGGTATTGCTATTTTGGCAATTGAATTTCACCCCAGAACAAAATATATGTTTTGGCGGACACTATTATACTTTGCCAGCCACAGCTGGGACACCAGATTCAGGGTATTGCTATTTTGGCAATTGAATTTCACCCCAGAACAAAATATATGTTTTGACGGACACTATTATACTTTGCCAGCCACAGCTGAGACCACTAGATTCAGGGTATTGCTATTTTGGCAATTGAATTTCACCCCAGAACAAAATATATGTTTTGACGGACACTATTATACTTGGCCAGCCACAGCTGGGACACCAGATTCAGGGTATTGCTATTTTGGCAATTGAATTTCACCCCAGAACAAAATATATGTTTTGGCGGACACTATTATACTTTGCCAGCCACAGCTGAAACACCAGATTCAGGGTATTGCTATTTTGGCAATTGAATTTCACCCCAGAACAAAATATACCTTTTACGGACAGATTAACACTTGGCCTGCCACAGCTGGGACACCAGATTCAGGGTATTGCTATTTTGGCAATTGAATTTCACCCCAGAACAAAATATATGTTTTGACGGACACTATTATACTTTGCCAGCCACAGCTGAGACACCATGATTCAGGGTATTGCTATTTTGGCAATTGAATTTCACCCCAGAACAAAATATATGTTTTGGCGGACACTATTATACTTTGCCAGCCACAGCTGGGACACCAGATTCAGGGTATTGCTATTTTGGCAATTGAATTTCACCCCAGAACAAAATATATGCTTTTACGGACAGTATTAACACTTGGCCTGCAACAGCTGGGACACCAGATTCAGGGTATTGCTATTTTGGCAATTGAATTTCACCCCAGAACAAAATATACCGTTTTACGGACACGATTAACACTTGGCCTGCAACAGCTGGGACACCATGATTCAGGGTATTGCTATTTTGGCAATTGAATTTCACCCCAGAACAAAATATACCCTTTTACGGACACGATTAACACTTGGCCTGCCACAGCTGGGACACCAGATTCAGGGTATTGCTATTTTGGCAATTGAATTTCACCCCAGAACAAAATATATGTTTTGGCGGACACTATTATACTTTGCCAGCCACAGCTGGAACACCAGATTCAGGGTATTGCTATTTTGGCAATTGAATTTCACCCCAGAACAAAATATATGTTTTGACGGACACTATTAATACTTGGCCTGCCACAGCTGGGACACCAGATTCAGGGTATTGCTATTTTGGCAATTGAATTTCACCCCAGAACAAAATATATGCTTTTACGGACACGATTAACACTTGGCCTGCAACAGCTGGAACACCAGATTCAGGGTATTGCTATTTTGGCAATTGAATTTCACCCCAGAACAAAATATACCTTTTACGGACAGATTAACACTTGGCCTGCAACAGCTGGGACACCAGATTCAGGGTATTGCTATTTTGGCAATTGAATTTCACCCCAGAACAAAATATATGTTTTGGCGGACACTATTATACTTTGCCAGCCACAGCTGGGACACCACTGATTCAGGGTATTGCTATTTTGGCAATTGAATTTCACCCCAGAACAAAATATATCCTTTTACGGACAGTATTAACACTTGGCCTGCAACAGCTGGGACACCAGATTCAGGGTATTGCTATTTTGGCAATTGAATTTCACCCCAGAACAAAATATATGTTTTGGCGGACACTATTATACTTTGCCAGCCACAGCTGGAACACCAGATTCAGGGTATTGCTATTTTGGCAATTGAATTTCACCCCAGAACAAAATATATGCTTTTGACGGACACTATTAATACTTGGCCAGCAACAGCTGGGACACCAGATTCAGGGTATTGCTATTTTGGCAATTGAATTTCACCCCAGAACAAAATATATGCTTTTACGGACACTATTAACACTTGGCCTGCCACAGCTGGGACACCAGATTCAGGGTATTGCTATTTTGGCAATTGAATTTCACCCCAGAACAAAATATATGTTTTGGCGGACACTATTATACTTTGCCAGCCAGTGCTGGAACACCATGATTCAGGGTATTGCTATTTTGGCAATTGAATTTCACCCCAGAACAAAATATACCCTTTTACGGACAGATTAACACTTGGCCTGCCACAGCTGGGACACCAGATTCAGGGTATTGCTATTTTGGCAATTGAATTTCACCCCAGAACAAAATATATGTTTTGACGGACACTATTATACTTTGCCAGCCACAGCTGAGACCACTAGATTCATGGTATTGCTATTTTGGCAATTGAATTTCACCCCAGAACAAAATATACCTTTTACGGACAGATTAACACTTGGCCTGCAACAGCTGGGACACCAGATTCAGGGTATTGCTATTTTGGCAATTGAATTTCACCCCAGAACAAAATATATGTTTTGACGGACACTATTAATACTTGGCCTGCAACAGCTGGAACACCAGATTCATGGTATTGCTATTTTGGCAATTGAATTTCACCCCAGAACAAAATATACCCTTTTACGGACACGATTAACACTTGGCCTGCAACAGCTGGGACACCAGATTCAGGGTATTGCTATTTTGGCAATTGAATTTCACCCCAGAACAAAATATATGTTTTGGCGGACACTATTATACTTTGCCAGCCAGAGCTGAAACCACTGATTTATGGTATTGCTATTTTGGCAATTGAATTTCACCCCAGAACAAAATATACCCTTTTACGGACAGATTAACACTTGGCCTGCAACAGCTGGGACACCAGATTCAGGGTATTGCTATTTTGGCAATTGAATTTCACCCCAGAACAAAATATATGTTTTGGCGGACACTATTATACTTTGCCAGCCACAGCTGAAACCACTGATTTATGGTATTGCTATTTTGGCAATTGAATTTCACCCCAGAACAAAATATACCCTTTTACGGACAGATTAACACTTGGCCTGCCACAGCTGGGACACCAGATTCAGGGTATTGCTATTTTGGCAATTGAATTTCACCCCAGAACAAAATATATGTTTTGGCGGACACTATTATACTTTGCCAGCCAGCAGCTGGAACACCATGATTCAGGGTATTGCTATTTTGGCAATTGAATTTCACCCCAGAACAAAATATATGCTTTTGACGGACAGTATTAACACTTGGCCTGCCAACAGCTGGGACACCAGATTCAGGGTATTGCTATTTTGGCAATTGAATTTCACCCCAGAACAAAATATATGCTTTTACGGACACGATTAACACTTGGCCTGCAACAGCTGGAACACCAGATTCAGGGTATTGCTATTTTGGCAATTGAATTTCACCCCAGAACAAAATATACCCTTTTACGGACAGATTAACACTTGGCCTGCAACAGCTGGGACACCAGATTCAGGGTATTGCTATTTTGGCAATTGAATTTCACCCCAGAACAAAATATATGTTTTGGCGGACACTATTATACTTTGCCAGCCAGTGCTGGAACACCTGATTCAGGGTATTGCTATTTTGGCAATTGAATTTCACCCCAGAACAAAATATACCCTTTTACGGACAGATTAACACTTGGCCTGCAACAGCTGGGACACCAGATTCAGGGTATTGCTATTTTGGCAATTGAATTTCACCCCAGAACAAAATATATGTTTTGACGGACACTATTAATACTTTGCCAGCCAACAGCTGGGACACCAGATTCAGGGTATTGCTATTTTGGCAATTGAATTTCACCCCAGAACAAAATATATGTTTTGGCAGACACTATTATACTTTGCCAGCCAGTAGCTGGGACACCAGATTCAGGGTATTGCTATTTTGGCAATTGAATTTCACCCCAGAACAAAATATAGCCTTTTACGGACAGATTAACACTTGGCCTGCAACAGCTGGGACACCAGATTCAGGGTATTGCTATTTTGGCAATTGAATTTCACCCCAGAACAAAATATATCCTTTGACGGACAGATTAACACTTGGCCTGCAACAGCTGGAACACCAGATTCAGGGTATTGCTATTTTGGCAATTGAATTTCACCCCAGAACAAAATATACCCTTTTACGGACAGATTAACACTTGGCCTGCAACAGCTGGGACACCAGATTCAGGGTATTGCTATTTTGGCAATTGAATTTCACCCCAGAACAAAATATATGTTTTGACGGACACTATTATACTTTGCCAGCCAGTAGCTGGGACACCAGATTCAGGGTATTGCTATTTTGGCAATTGAATTTCACCCCAGAACAAAATATATGTTTTGACGGACACGATTAACACTTGGCCAGCCAACAGCTGGGACACCAGATTCAGGGTATTGCTATTTTGGCAATTGAATTTCACCCCAGAACAAAATATACCTTTTACGGACAGATTAACACTTGGCCTGCAACAGCTGGAACACCAGATTCAGGGTATTGCTATTTTGGCAATTGAATTTCACCCCAGAACAAAATATACCTTTTACGGACAGATTAACACTTGGCCTGCAACAGCTGGGACACCAGATTCAGGGTATTGCTATTTTGGCAATTGAATTTCACCCCAGAACAAAATATATGTTTTGCGGACACTATTATACTTTGCCAGCCACAGCTGGAACACCAGATTCAGGGTATTGCTATTTTGGCAATTGAATTTCACCCCAGAACAAAATATACCCTTTTACGGACAGATTAACACTTGGCCTGCAACAGCTGGGACACCAGATTCAGGGTATTGCTATTTTGGCAATTGAATTTCACCCCAGAACAAAATATATGTTTTGGCAGACACTATTATACTTTGCCAGCCAGTGCTGGGACACCAGATTCAGGGTATTGCTATTTTGGCAATTGAATTTCACCCCAGAACAAAATATATGCCTTTGACGGACAGATTAACACTTGGCCTGCAACAGCTGGAACACCAGATTCAGGGTATTGCTATTTTGGCAATTGAATTTCACCCCAGAACAAAATATACCCTTTTACGGACAGATTAACACTTGGCCTGCAACAGCTGGGACACCAGATTCAGGGTATTGCTATTTTGGCAATTGAATTTCACCCCAGAACAAAATATATGTTTTGGCAGACACTATTATACTTTGCCAGCCAGTGCTGAAACACCAGATTCAGGGTATTGCTATTTTGGCAATTGAATTTCACCCCAGAACAAAATATACCCTTTTACGGACAGATTAACACTTGGCCTGCAACAGCTGGGACACCAGATTCAGGGTATTGCTATTTTGGCAATTGAATTTCACCCCAGAACAAAATATATGTTTTGACAGACACTATTATACTTTGCCAGCCAGCAGCTGGAAAACCAGATTTAGGGTATTGCTATATTGGTAATTGAATTTCACCCCAGAACAAAATATACAATTTTACGGACAGATTAACACTTGACCTGCAACAGCTAGGACACCAGATTCAGGGTATTGCTATTTTGGCAATTGAATTTTACCCCAGAACAAAATGTATGTTTTGGCAGACACTATTATACTTTGCCAGCCAGTGCTGGGACACCAGATCCAGGGTATTGCTATTTTGGCAATTGAATTTCACCCCAGAACAAAATATATGTTTTTGCAGACACTATTATACTTTGCCAGCCAGTGCTGGGAAACCTGATCCAGGGTATTGCTCTTTTGGCTGATGAATTTCACCCAGTATAAAATATAGCCTTTTACGGACAGATTAACAATTGGCCTGCAACAACTGAAACACCAGATTCAGGGTATTGCTATATTGGCAATTGAATTTCACCCCAGAACAAAATATACCCTTTTACGGATAGATTAACACTTGGCCTGCAAAAGCTGGAACACCAGATTCAGGGTATTGCTATATTGGGAATTGAATTTCACCACAGATCAAAATATACCATTTTACGGACAGATTAACACTTGGCCTGCAACAGCTGGAACACCAGATTCAGGGTATTGCTATTTTGGCAATTGAATTTCACCCCAGAACAAAATATATGTTTTGGCGGACACTATTATACTTTGCCAGCCAGTGCTGGGACACCAGATTCAGGGTATTGCTATGTTGTCAATTGAATTTCACCCCAGAACAAAATATATGTTTTGGCAGACACTATTATACTTTGCCAGCCAGTACTGGGATACCTGATTCAGGGTATTGCTATTTTGGCAATTGAATTTCACCCCAGTACAAAATATAGCCTTTACAGACAGATTAACACTTGGCCTGCAACAGCTGGGACACCAGATTCAGGGTATTGCTATATTGGCAATTGAATTTCACCCCAGAACAAAATATACCCTTTTACAGACAGATTAACACTTGGCCTGCAACAGCTTGGACACCAGATTCAGGGTATTGCTATTTTGTCAATTGAATTTTACCCCAGAACAAAATATATGTTTTGGCAGACACTATTATACTTTTCCAGCCAGTGCTGGGGCACCAGATTCAGGGTATTGCTATTTTGGCAATTGAATTTCACCCCAGTACAAAATATTACCTTTTAAGGACAGATTAACACTTGGCCTGCAACAGCTGGAACACCAGATTCAGGGTATTGCTATATTGGGAATTGAATTTCACCACAGATCAAAATATACCATTTTACGGACAGATTAACACTTGGCCTGCAACAGCTGGAACACCAGATTCATGGTATTGCTATTTTGGCAATTGAATTTCACCCCAGATCAAAATATATGTTTTTGCGGACACTATTATACTTTGCCAGCCAGTGCTGGGACACCAGATTCAGGGAATTGCTATTTTGGCAATTGAATTTCACACCAGAACAAAATATATGTTTTGACAGAAACTATTATACTTTGCCAGCCAGTGCTGGGACACCAGATTCAGGGTATTGCTATTTTGGCAATTGGATTTCACCCCAGAACACAATATTACCTTTTACGGACAGATTAACACTTGGCCTGCAACAGCTGGAACACCAGATTCAGGGTATTGCTATATTGGTAATTGAATTTCACCCCAGAACAAAATATACAATTTTACGGACAGATTAACACTTGACCTGCAACAGCTAGGACACCAGATTCAGGGTATTGCTATTTTGGCAATTGAATTTTACCCCAGAACAAAATGTATGTTTTGGCAGACACTATTATACTTTGCCAGCCAGTGCTGGGACACCAGATCCAGGGTATTGCTATTTTGGCAATTGAATTTCACCCCAGTACAAAATATAGCCTTTACAGACAGATTAACACTTGGCCTGCAACAGCTGGAACACCAGATTCAGGGTATTGCTATATTGGGAATTGAATTTCACCCCAGATCAAAATATACCATTTTATGGACAGATTAACACTTGACCTGCAACAGCTGGGACACCAGATTCAGGTTATTGCTACTTTGGCAATTAAATTTTACCCCAGAACAAAATATATATTTTGGCAGACACTATTAAACTTTGCCAGCCAGTGCTGAAATACCTGATTCAGGGTATTGCTATTTTGGCAATTGAATTTCACCCCAGAACAAAACATACCCTTTTACGGACAGATTAACACTTGGCCTGCCACAGCTGGGACACCAGATTCAGGTTATTGCTATTTTGGCAATGGAATTTCACCCCAGAACAAAATATATGTTTTTGCGGACACTATTATACTTTGCCAGCAAGTGCTGGGACACCAGATTCAGGGAATTGCTATTTTGGCAATTGAATTTCACACCAGAACAAAATATATGTTTTGGCAGACACTATTATACTTTGCCAGCCAGTGCTGGGACACCAGATTCAGGGTAATGCTATTTTGGCAATTGAATTTCACCCCAGAACACAATATTACCTTTTACGGACAGATTAACACTTGGTCTGCAACAGCTGGAACACCAGATTCAGGGTATTGCTATATTGGCAATTGAATTTCACCCCAGAACAAAATATACCCTTTTACCGACAGATTAACACTTGGCCTGCAACAGCTGGGACACCAGATTTATGGTATTGCTATTTTGGCAATTGAATTTCACCCTAGTACAAAATATAGCCTTTTACAGACAGATTAACACTTGACCTGCAACAGCTGGGACACCAGATTCAGGGTATTGCTAATTTGGCAATTGAATTTTACCCCAGAACAAAATATACTATTTTACGGACAGATTAACACTTGGCCTGCAACAGCTGGGACACCAGATTCAGGGTATTGCTATTTTGGCAATTGAATTTCACCCCAGAACAAAATATATGTTTTGGCAGACACTATTATACTTTGCCAGCCAGTGCTGGGACACCAGATTCAGGGTATTGCTATTTTGGCAATTGAATTTCACCCCAGAACAAAATATTACCTTTTACGGACAGATTAACACTTGGCCTGCAACAGCTGGAACACCAGATTCAGGGTATTGCTATATTGGCAATTGAATTTCACCCCAGAACAAAATATACCCTTTTACAGACAGATTAACACTTGGCCTGCAACAGCTGGAACACCAGATTCAGGGTATTGCTATTTTGGCAATTGAATTTCACCCCAGAACAAAATATATGCTTTTACAGACAGATTAACACTTGGCCTGCCAACAGCTGGGACACCAGATTCAGGGTATTGCTATTTTGGCAATTGAATTTCACCCCAGAACAAAATATATGTTTTGGCAGACACTATTATACTTTGCCAGCCAGTGCTGGGACACCAGATTCAGGGTATTGCTATTTTGGCAATTGAATTTCACCCCAGAACAAAATATACCTTTTACGGACAGATTAACACTTGGCCTGCAACAGCTGGGACACCAGATTCAGGGTATTGCTATTTTGGCAATTGAATTTCACCCCAGAACAAAATATATGTTTTGGCAGACACTATTATACTTTGCCAGCCAGTGCTGGGACACCAGATTCAGGGTATTGCTATTTTGGCAATTGAATTTCACCCCAGAACAAAATATACCTTTTACGGACAGATTAACACTTGGCCTGCAACAGCTGGGACACCAGATTCAGGGTATTGCTATTTTGGCAATTGAATTTCACCCCAGAACAAAATATATGTTTTGGCAGACACTATTATACTTTGCCAGCCAGTGCTGGAACACCTGATTCAGGGTATTGCTATTTTGGCAATTGAATTTCACCCCAGAACAAAATATACCCTTTTACGGACAGATTAACACTTGGCCTGCAACAGCTGGGACACCAGATTCAGGGTATTGCTATTTTGGCAATTGAATTTCACCCCAGAACAAAATATACCTTTTACGGACACGATTAACACTTGGCCTGCCAACAGCTGGGACACCAGATTCAGGGTATTGCTATTTTGGCAATTGAATTTCACCCCAGAACAAAATATATGTTTTGACAGACACTATTATACTTTGCCAGCCAGTGCTGGGACACCAGATTCAGGGTATTGCTATTTTGGCAATTGAATTTCACCCCAGAACAAAATATACCTTTTACGGACAGATTAACACTTGGCCTGCAACAGCTGGAACACCAGATTCAGGGTATTGCTATTTTGGCAATTGAATTTCACCCCAGAACAAAATATATGTTTTGACAGACACTATTATACTTTGCCAGCCAGTAGCTGGGACACCAGATTCAGGGTATTGCTATTTTGGCAATTGAATTTCACCCCAGAACAAAATATATGTTTTAGCAGACACTATTATACTTTGCCAGCCAGTAGCTGGGACACCAGATTCAGGGTATTGCTATTTTGGCAATTGAATTTCACCCCAGAACAAAATATACCTTTTACAGACAGATTAACACTTGGCCTGCAACAGCTGGGACACCAGATTCAGGGTATTGCTATTTTGGCAATTGAATTTCACCCCAGAACAAAATATATGTTTTGACAGACACTATTATACTTTGCCAGCCAGCAGCTGGGACACCAGATTCAGGGTATTGCTATTTTGGCAATTGAATTTCACCCCAGTACAAAATATAGCCTTTTACAGACAGATTAACACTTGGCCTGCAACAGCTGGGACACCAGATTCAGGGTATTGCTATTTTGGCAATTGAATTTCACCCCAGAACAAAATATATCATTTTGACAGACAGATTAACACTTGGCCTGCAACAGCTGGGACACCAGATTCAGGGTATTGCTATTTTGGCAATTGAATTTCACCCCAGAACAAAATATATGTTTTGGCAGACACTATTATACTTTGCCAGCCAGTGCTGGGACACCAGATTCAGGGTATTGCTATTTTGGCAATTGAATTTCACCCCAGTACAAAATATTACCTTGTACGGACAGATTAACACTTGGCCTGCAACAGCTGGAACACCAGATTCAGGGTATTGCTATATTGGCAATTGAATTTCACCCCAGAACAAAATATACCCTTTTACAGACAGATTAACACTTGGCCTGCAACAGCTGGAACACCAGATTCAGGGTATTGCTATATTGGCAATTGAATTTCACCCCAGAACAAAATATACCCTTTTACAGACAGATTAACACTTGGCCTGCAACAGCTGGGACACCAGATTCAGGGTATTGCTATTTTGGCAATTGAATTTCACCCCAGAACAAAATATATGTTTTGGCGGACACTATTTTTCTTTGCCAGCCAGTGCTGGGACTCCAGATTCAGGGTATTGCTATTTTGGCAATTGAATTTCACCCCAGAACAAAACATACCCTTTTACAGACAGATTAACACTTGGCCTGCCACAGCTGGGACACCAGATTCAGGGTATTGCTATTTAGGCAATTGAATTTCACCCCAGAACAAAATATATGTTTTGGCAGACACTATTATACTTTGCCAGCCAGTTCTGGGACACCTGATTCAGGGTATTGCTATTTTGGCAATTGAATTTCACCCCAGAACAAAATATACCCTTTTACGGACACATTAACACTTGGCCTGCAACAGCTGGGACACCACATTCAGGGTATTGCTAATTTGGCAATTGAATTTTACCCCAGAACAAAATATATATTTTGGCAGACACTATTATACTTTGCCAGCCAGTGCTGAAATACCTGATTCAGGGTATTGCTATTTTGGCAATTGAATTTCACCCCAGAACTAAACATACCCTTTTATGGACAGATTAACACTTGGCCTGCCACAGCTGGGACACCAGATTCAGGTTATTGCTATTTTGGCAATTGAATTTCACCCCAGAACAAAATATATGTTTTTACAGACACTATTATAATTTGCCAACCAGTGCTGGGAAACCTGATCCAGGGTATTGCTCATTTTGGCTGATGAATTTCACATCAGAACAAAATATATGTTATGACAGACACTATTATACTTTGCCAGCCAGTGCTGGGACACCAGATTCAGGGTATTGCTATTTTGGCAATTGAATTTCACCCCAGAACACAATATTACCTTTTACGGACAGATTAACACTTGGCCTGCAACAGCTGGAACACCAGATTCAGGGTATTGCTATATTGGCAATTGAATTTCACCCCAGAACAAAATATACCCTTTTACAGACAGATTAACACTTGGCCTGCAACAGCTGGGACACCAGATTTAGGGTATTGCTATTTTGGCAAATGAATTTCACCCCAGAACAAAATATGTTTTGGCAGACACTATTATACTTTGCCAGCCAGTGCTGGGACACCTGATTCAGGGTATTGCTATTTTGGCTATTGAATTTCACCACAGTACAAAATATAGCCTTTTACAGACAGATTAACACTTGGCCTGCAACAGCTGGAACACCAGATTAAGGGTATTGCTATATTGGTAATTGAATTTCACCCCAGAACAAAATATGCAATTTTACGGACAGATTAACACTTGACCTGCAACAGCTGGGACACCAGCTTCAGGGTATTGCTATTTTGGCAATTGAATTTCACCCCAGAACAAAATGTATGTTTTGGCAGACACTATTATACTATTCCAGTCCGTGCTGGGACACCAGATCCAGGGTATTGCTATTTTGGCAATTGTATTTCACCCCAGTACAAAATATAGCCTTTTACAGACAGATTAACACTTGGCCTGCAACAGCTGGGACACCAGATTCAGGGTATTGCTATATTGGGAATTGAATTTTACCCCAGACCAAAATGTATGTTTTGGCAGACACTATTATACTTTGCCAGCCAGTGCTGAAATACCTGATTCAGGGTATTGCTATTTTGGCAATTGAATTTCACCCCAGAACAAAACATACCCTTTTACGGACAGATTAACACTTGGCATGCCACAGCTGGGACACCAGATTCATGTTATTGCTATTTTGGCAATTGAATTTCACCCCAGAACAAAATATATGTTTTTGCGGACACTATTATACATTGCCAGCCAGTGCTTCGACACCAGATTCAGGGTATTGCTATTTAGGCAATTGAATTTCACCCCAGAACACAATATTACCTCTTACGGACAGATTAACACTTGGCCTGCAACAGCTGGAACACCAGATTCAGGGTATTGCTATATTGGCAATTGAATTTCACCCCAGAACAAAATATACCCTTTTACAGACAGATTAACACTTGGCCTGCAACAGCTGGAACACCAGATTTAGGTTATTGCTCTTTTGACAATTGAATTTCACCCCAGTACAAAATATAGCCTATTACAGACAGATTAACACTGGGCCTGCAACAGCTGGAACACCAGATTTAGGGTATTGCTATATTGGTAATTGAATTTCACCCCAGATCAAAATATACAAGTTTACGGACAGATTAACACTTGACCTGCAACAGCTGAGACACCAGATTCAGGCTATTGCTTTTTTGGCAATTGAATTTTACCCCAGAACAAAATGAATGTTTTGCATACACTATTATACTTTGCCAGCCAGTGCTGTGACACCAGATCCAGGGTATTGCTATTTTGGCAATTGAATTTCACCCCAGTACAAAATATAGCCTTTTACAGACAGATTAACACTTGGCCTGCAAAAGCTGGAACAACAGATTCATGTTATTGCTATTTTGGCAATTGAATTTCACCCCAGAACAAAATATATGTTTTTGCGGACACTATTATACTTTGCCAGCCAGTGCTGGGACACCAGATTCAGGGAATTGCTATTTTGGCAAATGAATTTCACCCAAGAACAAAATATATGTTTTGACAGACACTATTATACTTTGCCAGCCAGTCCTGGGAGACCAGATTCAGGGAATTGCTATTTTGGCAATTGAATTTCACCCCAGAACACAATATTACCTTTTACGGACAGATTAACACTTGGCCTGCAACAGCTGGAACACCAGATTCAGGGTATTGCTATATTGGCAATTGGATTTCACCCCAGAACAAAATATACCCTTTTACAGACAGATTAACACTTGGCCTGCAACAGCTGGGACACCAGATTTAGGGTATTGCTATTTTGGCAATTGAATTTAACCCCAGAACAAAATATGTTTTGGCAGACACTATTATACTTTGCCAGCCAGTGCTGGGACACCTGATTCAGGGTATTGCTTTTTTGGCTATTGAATTTCACCCCAGTAGAAAATATAGCCTTTTACAGACAGATTAACACTTGGCCTGCAAAAGCTGGAACACCAGATTAAGGGTATTGCTATATTGGTAATTGAATTTCACCCCAGAACAAAATATACAATTTTACGGACAGATTAACACTTGACCTGCAACAGCTAGGACACCAGATTTAGGGTATTGCTATTTTGTCAATTGAATTTTACCCCAGAACAAAATGTATGTTTTGGCAGACACTATTATACTTTGCCAGCCAGTGCTGGGACACCAGATCCAGGTTATTGCTATTTTGGCAATTGAATTTCACCCCAGTACAAAATATAGCCTTTTACAGACAGATTAACACTTGACCTGCAACAGCCGGAACACCAGATTCAGGGTATTGCTATATTGGGAATTGAATTTCACCCCAGATCAAAATATACAATTTTCCGGACAGATTAACACTTGACCTGCAACAGCTGGGACACCAGATTCAGGTTATTGCTATTTTGGCAATTTAATTTTACCCCAGAACAAAATATATATTTTGGCAGACACTATTAAACTTTGCCAGCCAGTGCTGAAATACCTGATTCAGGGTATTGCTATTTTGGCAATTGAATTTCACCTTAGAACAAAACATACTCTTTTACGGACAGATTAACACTTGGCCTGCCACAGCTTGGACACCAGATTCAGGTTATTGCTATTTTGGCAATTGAATTTCACCCCAGAACAAAATATATGTTTTTGCGGACACTATTATACTTTGCCAGTAAGTGCTGGGACACTAGATTCAGGGAATTGCTATTTTGGCAATTGAATTTCACCCCAGAACAAAATATATGTTTTGGCAGACACTATTATACTTTGCCAGCCAGTGCTGGGACACCAGATCCAGGGTATTGCTATTTTGGCAATTGAATTTCACACCAGATCAAAATATATGTTTTGGCAGACACTATTATACTTTGCCAGCCAGTGCTGGGAAACCTGATCCAGTGTATTGCTCTTTTGGCTGATGAATTTCACCCAGTACAAAATATAGCCTTTTACGGAAAGATTAACAATTGGCCTGCAACAACTGAAACACCAGATTCAGGGTATTGCTATATTGTCAATTGAATTTCACCCCAGAACAAAATATACCCTTTTACGGATAGATTAACACTTGGCCTGCAACAGCTGGAACACCAGATTCAGGGTATTGCTATATTGGGAATTGAATTTCACCACAGATCAAAATATACCATTTCACGGAGAGATTAACACTTGGCCTGCAACAGCTGGAACACCAGATTCAGGGTATTGTTATTTTGGCAATTGAATTTCACCCCAGAACAAAATATATGTTTTGGCGGACACTATTATACTTTGCCAGCCAGTGCTGGGACACCAGATTCAGGGTATTGCTATGTTGTCAATTGAATTTCACCCAGAACAAAATATATGTTTTGGCAGACACTATTATACTTTGCCAGCCAGTACTGGTATACCTGATTCAGGGTATTGCTATTTTGGTAATAGAATTTCACCCCAGTACAAAATATAGCCTTTTACAGACAGATTAACACTTGGCCTGCAACAGCTGGGACACCAGATTCAGGGTATTGCTATATTGGCAATTGAATTTCACCCCAGAACAAAATATACCCTTTTACAGACAGATTTACACTTGGCCTTCAACAGCTGGGACAACAGATTCAGAGTATTGCTATTTTGTCAATTGAATTTTACCCCAGAACAAACTATATGTTTTGGCAGACACTATTATACTTTTCCAGCCAGTGATGGGACACCAGATTCAGAGTATTGCTATTTTGGCAATTGAATTTCACCCCAGTACAAAATATTACCTTTTACGGACAGATTAACACTTGGCCTGCAACAGCTGGAACACCAGATTCAGGGTATTGCTATATTGGCAATTGAATTTCACCCCAGAACAAAATATACCCTTTTACAGACATATTAACACTTGGCCGGCAACAGCTGGAACACCAGATTCATTGTATTGCTATATTGGCAATTGAATTTCACCCCAGAACAAAATATACCCTTTTACAGACAGATTAACACTTGGCCTGCAACAGCTGGGACACCAGATTCAGGGTATTGCTATTTTGGCAATTGAATTTGACCCCAGAACAAAATATATGCTTTGACGGACACTATTTTTCTTTGCCAGCCAGTGCTAGGACACCAGATTCAGGGTATTGCTATTTTGGCAATTGAATTTCACCCCAGAACAAAATATATGTTTTGGCAGACACTAATATACTTTACCAGCCAGTGCTGGGACACCTGATTCAGGGTATTGCTATTTTGGCTATAGAATTTCCCCCCAGAACAAAATATACCCTTTTACGGACACATTAACACTTGACCTGCAACAGCTGGAACACCAGATTCAGGGTATTGCTATATTGGCCATTGAATTTTACCCCAGAACAAAATATACCCTTTTACAGATAGATTAACACTTGGCCTGCAACAGCTGGGACACCAGATTCAGGGTATTGCTATTTTGGCAATTGAATTTCACCCCAGAACAAAATATATGTTTTTATGGATACTATTATACTTTGCCAGCCAGTGCTGGGACAGCAGATTCTGTGTATTTCTATTTTGGAAATTAAATTTCACCCCTGAATAAAATATATGTTTTGGCAGACACTATTATACTTTGCCAGCTAGTGCTGAAATACCTGATTCAGGGTATTGCTATTTTGACATTTGAATTTCACCCCAGAACAAAACATACCCTTTTACGGACAGATTAACACTTGGCTTGCCACAGCTGGGACACCAGATTCAGGTTATTGCTATTTTGGCAATTGAATTTCACCCCAGAACAAAATATATGTTTTTGCGTACACTATTATACTTTACCAGCCAGTGCTGCGACACCAGATTCAGTGACTTGCTATTTTGGCAATTGAATTTCACCCCAGAACAAAATATATGTTTTGGCAGACACTATTATACTTTGCCAGCCAGTGCTGGGAGTCCAGATCCAGGTTATTGCTATTTTGGCAATTGAATTTCCCCCCCCCCCCGAACAAAATATATGTTTTGGCAGACACTATTATACTTTACCAGCCAGTGCTGGGACACCTGACTCAGGGTATTGCTATTTTGGCTATAGAATTTCCCCCCAGAACAAAATATACCCTTTTACGGACACATTAACACTTGACCTGCAACAGCTGGAACACCAGATTCAGGGTATTGCTATATTGGCCATTGAATTTTACCCCAGAACAAAATATACCCTTTTAAAGATAGGTTAACACTTGGCTGGCAAAAGCTGGAACACCAGATTTATTGTATTGCTATATTGGCAATTGAATTTCACCCCAGAACAAAATATACCCTTTTACAGACAGATTAACACTTGGCCTGCAACAGCTGGGACACCAGATTCAGGGTATTGCTATTTTGGCAATTGAATTTCACCCCAGAACAAAATATATGCTTTGACGGACACTATTTTTCTTTGCCAGCTAGTGCTAGGACACCAGATTCAGGGTATTGCTATTTTGGCAATTGAATTTCACCCGAGAACAAAATATATGTTTTGGCAGACACTAATATACTTTACCAGCCAGTGCTGGGACACCTGATTCAGGGTATTGCTATTTTGGCTATAGAATTTCCCCCCAGAACAAAATATACCCTTTTTACGGACACATTAACACTTGACCTGCAACAGCTGGAACACCAGATTCAGGGTATTGCTATATTGGCCATTGAATTTTACCCCAGAACAAAATATACCCTTTACAGATAGATTAACACTTGGCCTGCAACAGCTGGGACACCAGATTCAGGGTATTGCTATTTTGGCAATTGAATTTCACCCCAGAACAAAATATATGTTTTTATGGATACTATTATACTTTGCCAGCCAGTGCTGGGACAGCAGATTCTGTGTATTTCTATTTTGGAAATTAAATTTCACCCCTGAATAAAATATATGTTTTGGCAGACACTATTATACTTTGCCAGCTAGTGCTGAAATACCTGATTCAGGGTATTGCTATTTTGACATTTGAATTTCACCCCAGAACAAAACATACCCTTTACGGACAGATTAACACTTGGCTTGCCACAGCTGGGACACCAGATTCAGGTTATTGCTATTTTGGCAATTGAATTTCACCCCAGAACAAAATATATGTTTTTGCGTACACTATTATACTTTACCAGCCAGTGCTGCGACACCAGATTCAGTGACTTGCTATTTTGGCAATTGAATTTCACCCCAGAACAAAATATATGTTTTGGCAGACACTATTATACTTTGCCAGCCAGTGCTGGGAGTCCAGATCCAGGGTATTGCTATTTTGGCAATTGAATTTCCCCCCCCCGAACAAAATATATGTTTTGGCAGACACTATTATACTTTACCAGCCAGTGCTGGGACACCTGACTCAGGGTATTGCTATTTTGGCTATAGAATTTCACCCAGAACAAAATATACCCTTTTACGGACAGATTAACACTTGACCTGCAACAGCTGGAACACCAGATTCAGGGTATTGCTATATTGGCCATTGAATTTTACCCCAGAACAAAATATACCCTTTTACAGATAGGTTAACACTTGGCCTGCAACAGCTGGAACACCAGATTCAGGGTATTGCTATTTTGGCAATTGAATTTCACCCCAGAACAAAATATATGTTTTTGCGTACACTATTATACTTTACCAGCCAGTGCTGCGACACCAGATTCAGTGAATTGCTATTTTGGCAATTGAATTTCACCCCAGAACAAAATATATGCTTTGACGGACACTATTTTTCTTTGCCAGCCAGTGCTAGGACACCAGATTAAGGGTATTGCTATTTTGGCAATTGAATTTCACCCCAGAACAAAATATATGTTTTGGCAGACACTAATATACTTTACCAGCCAGTGCTGGGACACCTGATTCCAGGTATTGCTATTTTGGCTATAGAATTTCCCCCCAGAACAAAATATACCCTTTTACGGACACATTAACACTTGACCTGCAACAGCTGGAACACCAGATTCAGGGTATTGCTATATTGGCCATTGAATTTTACCCCAGAACAAAATATACCCTTTTACAGATAGATTAACACTTGGCCTGCAACAGCTGGGACACCAGATTCAGGGTATTGCTATTTTGGCAATTGAATTTCACCCCAGAACAAAATATATGTTTTTATGGATACTATTATACTTTGCCAGCCAGTGCTGGGACAGCAGATTCTGTGTATTTCTATTTTGGAAATTAAATTTCACCCCTGAATAAAATATATGTTTTGGCAGACACTATTATACTTTGCCAGCTAGTGCTGAAATACCTGATTCAGGGTATTGCTATTTTGACATTTGAATTTCACCCCAGAACAAAACTGTAACAGACCGTTACGCACACAACTCCGTTAAGGCGATATTCCCTTTTCCGGATAGACCAGCAGCTACTGCAATCACCAACTTCCCGAACTGCAAACCACACGAATTCACCAACTTCCGAACAAGAGACACACGAACCCTGGAAGCAGCCGAACAGGAAAAGCAATATGAACAGCTTACACTCCTGGCAATCAGCATACAGTCAATCCCCCCAATAACGAGACGACACTTCGTTTTGAGGGTCATAGTCGCAGGGTAAGAGGCTAGCAAGCATGCCTCTCCAAGAAACTGGGGCAGACTCTGGTACAGGGTCCAGTCCGCTACATTTCTCCCCTTTGCCAAAGAGACTAACAGGGTATCTGACCTCCTGCCGGTCAGTGCCCTGGTTAGTCCAGCAACCCACCCACGAAGCACAAACAGCAGTACAGCCCACCCACAATAAATGGTTACTACACCTGGATAAAGTAGCAACTTGTCCATGTCCAGGTGCCTCACTACGGCTGTGCGGGGACTGGTAGACTGCCTAGGTGGGTTGCTGAGTGGGCAGAGACCGGCGGTACTCTGCCCTGGGGCCAGCGCTACCACGGAAGTAGCCTGGTGGGAGCCTGGTTGTGGGGGGAGGAGACCGACTGTCTCCCCTCTGGATAAACCGCTCTGTGGCTGGCGGACAGGACCGACCATCCTTGCCCCTTGTGCTGCAAGTGCAGAGACCACGGTCCCATCTGCACCGTTGGGGGCGTAACATCTCCCCTTGGTGGGTTAGGCTGCCGCTGGAGAGAGGGTGTAACAAGCCCCTCTCTCTGAACTGTAGACTGCCGCTGGGGAGAGCGGGTAGCAGGCTCCTCTCCCTGACCCTCTCTCTGCTGGTGGAGGGGGACCAACTGTCTCCCCTTTCAATATTTTGTCCTGCTGCTGGGGTACACACTGCAGCTGGGGAGGAAGGATGACACCTTTAGCTCCCTGGGGTACACACTGTCGCTGGGGAGGAAGGGAAACACCTTCAGCTCCCGGGGTAGACACTGCCGCTGGGGAGGAAGGATGACACCTTCAGCTCCCGGGGGTAGACACTGCCGCTGGGGAGGAAGGACGGCACCTTCAGCTCCCTGGGGTACACACAGCCGCTGGGGAGGGAGGACGGCACCTTCAGCTCCCTGGGATACACCCTGCCGCTGGGGAGGAAGGACGACACCTTCAGCTCCCTGGGGTACACACTGCCGCGGGGAGGAAGGACAGCACCTTCAGCTCCCTGGGGTACACACTGCCGCTGGGGAGGAAGGACGACACCTTCAGCTCCCTGGGGTACACACTGCCGCTGTGGAGGAAGGACGGCACCTTCAGCTCCCGGGGGTACACACGGCCGCTGGGGGAAGGATGACACCTTCAGCTCCCTGGGGTACACACTGCCGCTGGGGAGGAAGGACGGCACCTTCAGCTCCCTGGGGTACACACTGCCGCTGGGGAGGAAGGACGACACCTTCAGCTCCCTGGGGTACACACTGCCGCTGTGGAGGAAGGACGGCACCTTCAGCTCCCGGGGTACACACTGCCGCTGGGGAGGAAGGACGGCACCTTCAGCTCCCTGGGATACACACAGCCGCTGGGGAGGAAGGACGGCACATCCTTTACTTCAGCTCTCCGGAGCGCACTCAGCCGCTGGGGAGGGCGGACGATACCATCTGCCATGAACTGCAGGTACTCTGCTGTTATCCTCCTCACGAACTGCACAGATTTCTCCGGGGGGTTGGGTCCGAAGAAAATCAGCCGTGATCTCAGCTCTCTGTCAAATTCCTCCTGCGTGTAGCTGGGTGCCATGCTTGTTCTCCTGAAGTTCTTTCTTTTGTAGATAGGGGCGCTGTACGGGTACTGGCGTTGCCCTCACTTTGTAATCCAAGGAATGGTGTTGCCCTGTAGATGTCCTTCTGGGCTGTGGAAATGATCCCGCGCTTGCCACCAAATGTAACAGAACGTTACGCACACAACTCCGTTAAGGCGATATTCCCTTTTCCGGATAGACCAGCAGCTACTGCAATCACCAACTTCCCGAACTGCAAACCACACGAATTCACCAACTTCCGAACAAGAGACACACGAACCCTGGAAGCAGCCGAACAGGAAAAGCAATATGAACAGCTTACACTCCTGGCAATCAGCATACAGTCAATCCCCCCAATAACGAGACGACACTTCGTTTTGAGGGTCATAGTCGCAGGGTAAGAGGCTAGCAAGCATGCCTCTCCAAGAAACTGGGGCAGACTCTGGTACAGGGTCCAGTCCGCTACAAAAACATACCCTTTTACGGACAGATTAACACTTGGCTTGCCACAGCTGGGACACCAGATTCAGGTTATTGCTATTTTGGCAATTGAATTTCACCCCAGAACAAAATATATGTTTTTGCGTACACTATTATACTTTACCAGCCAGTGCTGCGACACCAGATTCAGTGACTTGCTATTTTGGCAATTGAATTTCACCCCAGAACAAAATATATGTTTTGGCAGACACTATTATACTTTGCCAGCCAGTGCTAGGACACCAGATTCAGGGTATTGCTATTTTGGCAATTGAATTTCCCCCCCCCCGAACAAAATATATGTTTTGGCAGACACTATTATACTTTACCAGCCAGTGCTGGGACACCTGACTCAGGGTATTGCTATTTTGGCTATAGAATTTCCCCCCAGAACAAAATATACCCTTTTACGGACACATTAACACTTGACCTGCAACAGCTGGAACACCAGATTCAGGGTATTGCTATATTGGCCATTGAATTTTACCCCAGAACAAAATATACCCTTTTACAGATAGGTTAACACTTGGCCTGCAACAGCTGGAACACCAGATTCAGGGTATTGCTATATTGGGAATTGAATTTCACCCCAGATCAAAATATACCATTTTACGGACAGATTAACACTTGACCTGCAACAGCTGGGACACCAGATTCAGGGTATTGCTATATTGGCAATTGGATTTCACCCCAGAACAAAATATACCCTTTTACAGACAGATTAACACTTGGCCTGCAACAGCTGGGACACCAGATTTAGGGTATTGCTATTTTGGCAATTGAATTTCACCCCAGAACAAAATATGTTTTGGCAGACACTATTATACTTTGCCAGCCAGTGCTGGGACACCTGATTCAGGGTATTGCTATTTTGGCTATTGAATTTCACCCCAGTAGAAAATATAGCCTTTTACAGACAGATTAACACTTGGCCTGCAACAGCTGGAACACCAGTTTAAGGGTATTGCTATATTGGTAATTGAATTTCACCCCAGAACAAAATATACAATTTTACGGACAGATTAACACTTGACCTGCAAAAGCTAGGACACCAGATTTAGGGTATTGCTATTTTGGCAATTGAATTTTACCCCAGAACAAAATGTATGTTTTGGCAGACACTATTATACTTTGCCGGCCAGTGCTGGGACACCAGATCCAGGGTATTGCTATTTTGGCAATTGAATTACACCCCAGTACAAAATATAGCCTTTTACAGACAGATTAACACTTGGCCTGCAACAGCTGGAACACCAGATTCAGGGTATTGCTATATTGGGAATTGAATTTCACCCCAGATCAAAATATACCATTTTACGGACAGATTAATACTTGACCTGCAACAGCTGGGACACCAGATTCAGGTTATTGCTATTTTGGCAATTTAATTTTACCCCAGAACAAAATATATATTTTGGCAGACACTATTAAACTTTGCAAGCCAGTGCTGAAATACCTGATTCAGGGTATTGCTATTTTGGCAATTGAATTTCACCCCAGAACAAAACATACCCTTTTACGGACAGATTAACACTTGGCCTGCCACAGCTGGGACACCAGATTCAGGTTATTGCTATTTTGGCAATTGAATTTCACCCCAGAACAAAATATATGTTTTTGCGGACACTATTATACTTTGCCAGCAAGTGCTGGGACACCAGATTCAGGGAATTGCTATTTTGGCAATTGAATTTCACCCCAGAACAAAATATATGTTTTGGCAGACACTATTATACTTTGCCAGCCAGTGCTGGGACACCAGATCCAGGGTATTGCTATTTTGGCAATTGAATTTCACCCCAGAACAAAATATATGTTTTGGCAGACACTATTATACTTTGCCAGCCAGTGCTGGGAAACCAGATCCAGGGTATTGCTCTTTTGGCTGATGAATTTCACCCAGTACAAAATATAGCCTTTTACGGAAAGATTAACAATTGGCCTGCAACAACTGAAACACCAGATTCAGGGTATTGCTATATTGTCAATTGAATTTCACCCCAGAACAAAATATACCCTTTTACGGATAGATTAACTCTTGGCCTGCAACAGCTGGAACACCAGATTCAGGGTATTGCTATATTGGGAATTGAATTTCACCACAGATCAAAATATACCATTTTACGGACAGATTAACACTTGGCCTGCAACAGCTGGAACACCAGATTCAGGGTATTGCTATTTTGGCAATTGAATTTCACCCCAGAACAAAATATATGTTTTGGCGGACACTATTATACTTTGCCAGCCAGTGCTGGGACACCAGATCCAGGGTATTGCTATTTTGGCAATTGAATTTCACCCAGAACAAAATATATGTTTTGGCAGACACTATTATACTTTGCCAGCCAGTACTGGTATACCTGATTCAGGGTATTGCTATTTTGGTAATTGAATTTCACCCCAGTACAAAATATAGCCTTTTACAGACAGATTAACACTTGGCCTGCAACAGCTGGGACACCAGATTCAGGGTATTGCTATATTGGGAATTGAATTTCACCCCAGATCAAAATATACCATTTTACGGACAGATTAACACTTGACCTGCAACAGCTGGGACACCAGATTCAGGGTATTGCTATTTTGGCAATTGAATTTTACCCCAGACCAAAATGTATGTTTTGGCAGACACTATTATACTTTGCCAGCCAGTGCTGAAATACCTGATTCAGGGTATTGCTATTTTGGCAATTGAATTTCACCCCAGAACAAAACATACCCTTTTACAGACAGATTAACACTTGGCCTGCCACAGCTGGGACACCAGATTCAGGTTATTGCTATTTTGGCAATTGAATTTCACCCCAGAACAAAATATATGTTTTTGCAGACACTATTATACACTTGCCAGCCAGTGCTGGGACACCAGATTCAGGGTATTGCTATTTTGGCAATTGAATTTCACCCCAGAACAAAATATACCCTTTTACGGACAGATTAACACTTGGCCTGCCACAGCTGGGACACCAGATTCAGGTTATTGCTATTTTGGCAATTGAATTTCACCCCAGAACAAAATATATGTTTTTGCGGACACTATTATACTTTGCCAGCCAGTGCTGGGACACCAGATTCAGGGTATTGCTATTTTGGCAATTGAATTTCACCCCAGAACAAAATATTACCTTTTACGGACAGATTAACACTTGGCCTGCAACAGCTGGAACACCAGATTCAGGGTATTGCTATATTGGGAATTGAATTTCACCACAGATCAAAATATACCATTTTACGGACAGATTAACACTTGGCCTGCAACAGCTGGAACACCAGATTCAGAGTATTGCTATTTTGGCAATTGAATTTCACCCCAGAACAAAATATATGTTTTGGCGGACACTATTATACTTTTCCAGCCAGTGCTGGGACACCAGATTCAGGGTATTGCTATGTTGTCAATTGAATTTCACCCAGAACAAAATATATGTTTTGGCAGACACTATTATACTTTGCCAGCCAGTAGTGGTATACCTGATTCAGGGTATTGCTATTTTGGTAATTGAATTTCACCCCAGTACAAAATATAGCCTTTTACAGACAGATTAACACTTGGCCTGCAACAGCTGGGACACCAGATTCAGGGTATTGCTATATTGGCAATTGAATTTCACCCCAGAACAAAATATATACTTTTACAGACAGATTAACACTTGGCCTGCAACAGCTGGGACACCAGATTCAGGGTATTGCTATTTTGTCAATTGAATTTTACCCCAGAACAAAATATATGTTTTGGCAGACACTATTATACTTTTCCAGCCAGTGCTGGGACACCAGATTCAGAGTATTGCTATTTTGGCAATTGAATTTCACCCCAGTACAAAATATTACCTATTACGGACAGATTAACACTTGGCCTGCAACAGCTGGAACACCACATTCAGGGTATTGCTATATTGGCAATTGAATTTCACCCCAGAACAAAATATACCCTTTTACAGACATATTAACACTTGGCTGGCAACAGCTGGAACACCAGATTCAGGGTATTGCTATATTGGCAATTGAATTTCACCCCAGAACAAAATATACCCTTTTACAGACAGATTAACACTTGGCCTGCAACAGCTGGGACACCAGAGTCAGGGTATTGCTATTTTGTCAATTGAATTTTACCCCAGAACAAAATATATGTTTTGGCAGACACTATTATACTTTTCCAGCCAGTGCTGGGACACCAGATTCAGAGTATTGCTATTTTGGCAATTGAATTTCACCCCAGTACAAAATATTACCTATTACGGACAGATTAACACTTGGCCTGCAACAGCTGGAACACCAGATTCAGGGTATTGCTATATTGGCAATTGAATTTCACCCCAGAACAAAATATACCCTTTTACAGACATATTAACACTTGGCTGCAACAGCTGGAACACCAGATTCAGGGTATTGCTATATTGGCAATTGAATTTCACCCCAGAACAAAATATACCCTTTTACAGACAGATTAACACTTGGCCTGCAACAGCTGGGACACCAGAGTCAGGGTATTGCTATTTTGGCAATTGAATTTCACCCCAGAGCAAAATATATGTTTTGGCAGACACTAATATACTTTACCAGCCAGTGCTGGGACACCTGATTCAGGGTATTGCTATTTTGGCTATAGAATTTCCCCCAGAACAAAATATACCCTTTACGGACACATTAACACTTGACCTGCAACAGCTGGAACACCAGATTCAGGGTATTGCTATATTGGCCATTGAATTTTACCCCAGAACAAAATATACCCTTTTACAGATAGATTAACACTTGGCCTGCAACAGCTGGAACACCAGATTCAGGGTATTGCTATTTTGGCAATTGAATTTCACCCCAGAACAAAATATATGTTTTTATGGATACTATTATACTTTGCCAGCCAGTGCTGGGACAGCAGATTCTGTGTATTTCTATTTTGGAAATTAAATTTCACCCCAGAATAAAATATATGTTTTGGCAGACACTATTATACTTTGCCAGCTAGTGCTGAAATACCTGATTCAGGGTATTGCTATTTTGGCCATTGAATTTCACCCCAGAACAAAACATACCCTTTTACGGACAGATTAACACTTGGCCTGCCACAGCTGGGACACCAGATTCAGGTTATTGCTATTTTGGTAATTGAATTTCACCCCAGAACAAAATATATGTTTTTACGGACACTATTATACTTTGCCAGCCAGTGCTGGGACACCAGATTCAGGGTATTGCTATTTTGGCAATTGAATTTCACCCCAGAACAAAATATATGTTTTGGCAGACACTATTATACTTTGCCAGCCAGTGCTGGGACACCAGATCCAGGGTATTGCTATTTTGGCAATTGAATTTCACCCCAGAACAAAATATATGCTTTTGACAGACACTATTAATACTTTGCCAGCCAGTGCTGGGAACACCATGATGCAGAGTATTGCTCTATTGGCTGATTGAATTTCACCCAGTACAAAATATAGCCTTTTACGGACAGATTAACACTTGGCCTGCAACAGCTGGAACACCAGATTCAGGGTATTGCTATATTGGCAATTGAATTTCACCCCAGTACAAAATATTACCTTGTACGTACAGATTAACACTTGGCCTGCAACAGCTGGAACACCAGATTCAGGGTATTGCTATATTGGCAATTGAATTTTACCCCAGAACAAAATATACCCTTTTACAGACAGATTAACACTTGGCCTGCAACAGCTGGGACACCAGATTCAGGGTATTGCTATTTTGGCAATTGAATTTCACCCCAGTACAAAATATTACCTTGTACGTACAGATTAACACTTGGCCTGCAACAGCTGGAACACCAGATTAAGGGTATTGCTATATTGGCAATTGAATTTTACCCCAGAACAAAATATACCCTTTTACATACAGATTAACACTTGGCCTGCAACAGCTGGAACACCAGATTCAGGGTATTGCTATATTGGCAATTGAATTTCACCCTAGAACAAAATTTTCCCTTTTACAGACAGATTAACACTTGGCCTGAAACAGCTGGGACACCAGATTCAGGGTATTGCTATATTGGCAATTGAATTTCACCCCAGAACAAAATATACCCTTTTACAGACAGATTAACACTTGGCCTGCAACAGCTGGGACACCAGATTCAGGGTATTGCTATTTTGGCAATTGAATTTCACCCCAGAGCAAAATATATGTTTTGGCAGACACTAATATACTTTACCAGCCAGTGCTGGGACACCTGATTCAGGGTATTGCTATTTTGGCTATAGAATTTCCCCCAGAACAAAATATACCCTTTTACGGACACATTAACACTTGACCTGCAACAGCTGGAACACCAGATTCAGGGTATTGCTATATTGGCCATTGAATTTTACCCCAGAACAAAATATACCCTTTTACAGATAGATTAACACTTGGCCTGCAACAGCTGGAACACCAGATTCAGGGTATTGCTATTTTGGCAATTGAATTTCACCCCAGAACAAAATATATGTTTTTATGGATACTATTATACTTTGCCAGCCAGTGCTGGGACAGCAGATTCTGTGTATTTCTATTTTGGAAATTAAATTTCACCCCAGAATAAAATATATGTTTTGGCAGACACTATTATACTTTGCCAGCTAGTGCTGAAATACCTGATTCAGGGTATTGCTATTTTGGCCATTGAATTTCACCCCAGAACAAAACATACCCTTTTACGGACAGATTAACACTTGGCCTGCCACAGCTGGGACACCAGATTCAGGTTATTGCTATTTTGGTAATTGAATTTCACCCCAGAACAAAATATATGTTTTTACGGACACTATTATACTTTGCCAGCCAGTGCTGGGACACCAGATTCAGGGTATTGCTATTTTGGCAATTGAATTTCACCCCAGAACAAAATATATGTTTTGGCAGACACTATTATACTTTGCCAGCCAGTGCTGGGACACCAGATCCAGTGTATTGCTATTTTGGCAATTGAATTTCACCCCAGAACAAAATATATGTTTTGACAGACACTATTATGCTTTGCCAGCCAGTGCTGGGAAACATGATGCAGAGTATTGCTCTTTTGGCTGATGAATTTCACCCAGTACAAAATATAGCCTTTTATGGACAGATTAACACTTGGCCTGCAACAGCTGGAACACCAGATTCAGGGTATTGCTATATTGGCAATTGAATTTCACCCCAGTACAAAATATTACCTTGTACGTACAGATTAACACTTGGCCTGCAACAGCTGGAACACCAGATTCAGGGTATTGCTATATTGGCAATTGAATTTTACCCCAGAACAAAATATACCCTTTTACAGACAGATTAACACTTGGCCTGCAACAGCTGGGACACCAGATTCAGGGTATTGCTATTTTGGCAATTGAATTTCACCCCAGTACAAAATATTACCTTGTACGTACAGATTAACACTTGGCCTGCAACAGCTGGAACACCAGATTAAGGGTATTGCTATATTGGCAATTGAATTTTACCCCAGAACAAAATATACCCTTTTACATACAGATTAACACTTGGCCTGCAACAGCTGGAACACCAGATTCAGGGTATTGCTATATTGGCAATTGAATTTCACCCTAGAACAAAATTTTCCCTTTTACAGACAGATTAACACTTGGCCTGAAACAGCTGGGACACCAGATTCAGGGTATTGCTATATTGGCAATTGAATTTCACCCCAGAACAAAATATACCCTTTTACAGACAGATTAACACTTGGCCTGCAACAGCTGGGACACCAGAGTCAGGGTATTGCTATTTTGGCAATTGAATTTCACCCCAGAGCAAAATATATGTTTTGGCAGACACTAATATACTTTACCAGCCAGTGCTGGGACACCTGATTCAGGGTATTGCTATTTTGGCTATAGAATTTCCCCCAGAACAAAATATACCCTTTTACGGACACATTAACACTTGACCTGCAACAGCTGGAACACCAGATTCAGGGTATTGCTATATTGGCCATTGAATTTTACCCCAGAACAAAATATACCCTTTTACAGATAGATTAACACTTGGCCTGCAACAGCTGGAACACCAGATTCAGGGTATTGCTATTTTGGCAATTGAATTTCACCCCAGAACAAAATATATGTTTTTATGGATACTATTATACTTTGCCAGCCAGTGCTGGGACAGCAGATTCTGTGTATTTCTATTTTGGAAATTAAATTTCACCCCAGAATAAAATATATGTTTTGGCAGACACTATTATACTTTGCCAGCTAGTGCTGAAATACCTGATTCAGGGTATTGCTATTTTGGCCATTGAATTTCACCCCAGAACAAAACATACCCTTTTACGGACAGATTAACACTTGGCCTGCCACAGCTGGGACACCAGATTCAGGTTATTGCTATTTTGGTAATTGAATTTCACCCCAGAACAAAATATATGTTTTTACGGACACTATTATACTTTGCCAGCCAGTGCTGGGACACCAGATTCAGGGTATTGCTATTTTGGCAATTGAATTTCACCCCAGAACAAAATATATGTTTTGGCAGACACTATTATACTTTGCCAGCCAGTGCTGGGACACCAGATCCAGTGTATTGCTATTTTGGCAATTGAATTTCACCCCAGAACAAAATATATGTTTTGACAGACACTATTATGCTTTGCCAGCCAGTGCTGGGAAACATGATGCAGAGTATTGCTCTTTTGGCTGATGAATTTCACCCAGTACAAAATATAGCCTTTTATGGACAGATTAACACTTGGCCTGCAACAGCTGGAACACCAGATTCAGGGTATTGCTATATTGGCAATTGAATTTCACCCCAGTACAAAATATTACCTTGTACGTACAGATTAACACTTGGCCTGCAACAGCTGGAACACCAGATTCAGGGTATTGCTATATTGGCAATTGAATTTTACCCCAGAACAAAATATACCCTTTACAGACAGATTAACACTTGGCCTGCAACAGCTGGGACACCAGATTCAGGGTATTGCTATTTTGGCAATTGAATTTCACCCCAGTACAAAATATTACCTTGTACGTACAGATTAACACTTGGCCTGCAACAGCTGGAACACCAGATTAAGGGTATTGCTATATTGGCAATTGAATTTTACCCCAGAACAAAATATACCCTTTTACATACAGATTAACACTTGGCCTGCAACAGCTGGAACACCAGATTCAGGGTATTGCTATATTGGCAATTGAATTTCACCCTAGAACAAAATTTTCCCTTTTACAGACAGATTAACACTTGGCCTGAAACAGCTGGGACACCAGATTCAGGGTATTGCTATATTGGCAATTGAATTTCACCCCAGAACAAAATATACCCTTTTACAGACAGATTAACACTTGGCCTGCAACAGCTGGGACACCAGAGTCAGGGTATTGCTATTTTGGCAATTGAATTTCACCCCAGAGCAAAATATATGTTTTGGCAGACACTAATATACTTTACCAGCCAGTGCTGGGACACCTGATTCAGGGTATTGCTATTTTGGCTATAGAATTTCCCCCAGAACAAAATATACCCTTTTACGGACACATTAACACTTGACCTGCAACAGCTGGAACACCAGATTCAGGGTATTGCTATATTGGCCATTGAATTTTACCCCAGAACAAAATATACCCTTTTACAGATAGATTAACACTTGGCCTGCAACAGCTGGAACACCAGATTCAGGGTATTGCTATTTTGGCAATTGAATTTCACCCCAGAACAAAATATATGTTTTTATGGATACTATTATACTTTGCCAGCCAGTGCTGGGACAGCAGATTCTGTGTATTTCTATTTTGGAAATTAAATTTCACCCCAGAATAAAATATATGTTTTGGCAGACACTATTATACTTTGCCAGCTAGTGCTGAAATACCTGATTCAGGGTATTGCTATTTTGGCCATTGAATTTCACCCCAGAACAAAACATACCCTTTTACGGACAGATTAACACTTGGCCTGCCACAGCTGGGACACCAGATTCAGGTTATTGCTATTTTGGTAATTGAATTTCACCCCAGAACAAAATATATGTTTTTGCGGACACTATTATACTTTGCCAGCCAGTGCTGGGACACCAGATTCAGGGTATTGCTATTTTGGCAATTGAATTTCACCCCAGAACAAAATATATGTTTTGGCAGACACTATTATACTTTGCCAGCCAGTGCTGGGACACCAGATCCAGTGTATTGCTATTTTGGCAATTGAATTTCACCCCAGAACAAAATATATGTTTTGACAGACACTATTATGCTTTGCCAGCCAGTGCTGGGAAACATGATGCAGAGTATTGCTCTTTTGGCTGATGAATTTCACCCAGTACAAAATATAGCCTTTTATGGACAGATTAACACTTGGCCTGCAACAGCTGGAACACCAGATTCAGGGTATATATATTGGTAAATTTGAATTTTACCCTACAGAACAAATATAAATTCCTTTAGCAAGATTGCAACTAAACGAAGCAAG
>CM065590.1:334213855-334234652 GCA_033119425.1 Bufotes viridis | reverse complement strand
TGCCAAAACATACATTTTGTTCTGCGGTAAAATTCAATTGCCAAAATAGCAATACCCTTAATCTGGTGTCTCAGCTTTTGCAGGTCAAGTGTTAATCTGTCCGTAAAATTGTATATTTTGTTCTGGGGTGAAATTCAATTACCAATATAGCAATACCCTGAATCTGGTGTCCCAGCTGTTGCAGGCCAAGTGTTAATCTGTCTGTAAAAGGCTATATTTTGTACTAGGGTGAAATTCAATTGCCAAAATAGCAATACCATAAATCTGGTGTCCCAGCTGTTCCAGGCCAAGTGTTAATCTGTCTGTAAAAGGGTATATTTTGTTCTGGGGTGAAATTCAATTGCCAATATAGCAATACCCTGAATCTGGTGTTCCAGCTGTTGCAGACCAAGTGTTAATCTGTCCGCAAAAGGTAATATTGTGTTCTGGGGTGAAATTCAATTGCCAAAATAGCATTACCCTGAATCTGGTGTCCCAGCACTGGCTGGCAAAGTATAATAGTGTCTGCCAAAACATATATTTTGTTCTGGTGTGAAATTCAATTGCCAAAATAGCAGTACCCTGAATCTGGTGTCCCAGCTGTTGCAGGCCAAGTGTTAATCGGTCTGTAAAAGGCTATATTTTGTACTAGGGTGAAATTCAATTTCCAATATAGCAATACCCTGAATCTGGTGTTCCAGTTGTTGCAGGCCAAGTGTTAAACTGTCCATAAGAGGCTATATTTTGTACTGGGTGAAATTCATCAGCCAAAGGAGCAATTCCCTGGATCAGGTTTCCCAGCACTGGCTGGCAAAGTATAATAGTGTCTGCCAAAACATATATTTTGTTCGGGGGGGAAATTCAATTGCCAAAATAGCAATACCCTTTATCTGGTCTCCCAGCACTGGCGGGCAAAGTATAATAGTGTCTGCCAAAACATATATTTTGTTCTGGGGTGAAATTCAATTGACAAAATAGCAAGTCCCTGAATCTGGTGTCCCAGCACTGGCTGGTAAAGTATAATAGTGTACTCAAAAACATATATTTTGTTCTGGGGTGAAATTCAATTGCCAAAATAGCAATACCCTGAATCAGGTATTTCACCACTAGCTGGCAAAGTATAATAGTGTCTGCCAAAACATATATTTTGTTCTGGGGTGAAATTTAATTTCCAAAATAGCAATACACTGAATCTGCTGTCCCAGCACTGGCTGGCAAAGTATAATAGTATCCATAAAAACATATATTTTGTTCTGGGGTGAAATTCAATTGCCAAAATAGCAATACCCTGAATCTGGTGTCCCAGCTGTTGCAGGCCAAGTGTTAATCTATCTGTAAAAGGGTATATTTTGTTCTGGGGTAAAATTCAATGGCCAATATAGCAATACCCTGAATCTGGTGTTCCAGCTGTTGCAGGTCAAGTGTTAATGTGTCCGTAAAAGGGTATATTTTGTTCTCTGGGGGAAATTCTATAGCCAAAATAGCAATACCCTGAATCAGGTGTCCCAGCACTGGCTGGTAAAGTATAATAGTGTCTGCCAACACATATATTTTGTTCTGGGGTGAAAATCAATTGCCAAAATAGCAATACCCTGAATCTGGTGTCCCAGCACTGGCTGGCAAAGAAAAATAGTTTCCTCCAAAACATATATTTTGTTCTGGGGTGAAATTCAATTGCCAATATAGCAATACCCTGAATCTGGTGTTCCAGCTGTTGCAGGCCAAGTGTTAATCTGTCCGTAAAAGGCAATATTGTGTTCTGGGGTGAAATTCAATTGCCAAATTAGCAATTCCCTGAATCTGGTGTCCCAGCACTGGCTGGCAAAGTATAATAGTGTCTGTCAAAACATATATTTTGTTCTGGGGTGAAATTCAATTGCCAAAATAGCAATAACCTTAATCTGGTGTCCCAGCTGTGGCAGGCCAAGTGTTATTCTGTCCGTAAAAGGGTATGTTTTGTTCTGGGGTAAAATTCAATTGCCAAAATAGCAATACCCTGAATCAGGTATTTCAGCACTGGCTGGCAAAGTATAATAGTGTCCGCCTAAATATATATTTTGTTCTGGGGTAAAATTGAATTGCCAAATTAGCAATACCCTGAATCTGGTGTCCCAGCTGTTGCAGGTCAAGTGTTAATCTGTCCGAAAAATGGTATATTTTGATCTGGGGTGAAATTCAATTCCCAATATAGCAATACCCTTAATCTGGTGTTCCAGCAGTTGCAGGCCAAGTGTTAATCTGTCTGTAAAAGGCTATATTTTGTACTGGGGTGAAATTCAATTGCCAAAATAGCAATACCCAGGATCTGGTGTCCCAGCACTGTCTGGCAAAGTATAATAGTGTCTGCCAAAATAAATATTTTGTTCTGGGGTAAAATTCATTTGCCAAATTAGCAATACCCTGAATCTGGTGTCCCAGCTGTTGCAGTTCAAGTGTTAATCTGTCCGTAAAATGGTATATTTTGATCTGGGGTGAAATTCAATTCCCAATATAGCAATATCCTGAATCTGGTGTTCCAGCTGTTGCAGGCCAAGTGTTAATCTGTCTGTAAAAGGCTATATTTTGTACTGGGGTGAAATTCAATTGCCAAAATAGCAATACCCTGAATCTGGTGTCCCAGCACTGGCTGGCAAAGTATAATAGTGTCTGCCAAAACATATATTTTGTTCTGGGGTGAAATTCAATTGCCAAAATAGCAATACCCTGAATCTGGTGTCCCAGCTGTTGCAGGCCAAGTGTTAATCTGTCTGTAAAGGGTATATTTTGTTCTGGGGTGAAATTCAATTGCCAATATAGCAATACCCTGAATCTGGTGTTCCAGCTGTTGCAGGCCAAGTGTTAATCTGTCCGTAAAAGGTAATATTGTGTTCTGGGGTGAAATTCAATTGCCAAAATAGCAATACCCTGAATCTGGTGTCCCAGCACTGGCTGGCAAAGTATAATAGTGTCTGTCAAAACATATATTTTGTTCTGGGGTGAAATTCAATTGCCAAATTAGCAATTCCCTGAATCTGGTGTCCCAGCACTGGCTGGCAAAGTATAATAGTGTCTGTCAAAACATATATTTTGTTCTGGGGTGAAATTCAATTGCCAAAATAGTAATAACCTTAATCTGGTGTCCCAGCTGTGGCAGGCCAAGTGTTATTCTGTCCGTAAAAGGGTATGTTTTGTTCTGGGGTGAAATTCAATTGCCAAAATAGCAATACCCTGAATCAGGTATTTCAGCACTGGCTGGCAAAGTATAATAGTGTCCGCCTAAATATATATTTTGTTCTGGGGTAAAATTGAATTGCCAAATTAGCAATACCCTGAATCTGGTGTCCCAGCTGTTGCAGGTCAAGTGTTAATCTGTCTGAAAAATGGTATATTTTGATCTGGGGTGAAATTCAATTCCCAATATAGCAATACCCTGAATCTGGTGTTCCAGCTGTTGCAGGCCAAGTGTTAATCTGTCTGTAAAGGCTATATTTTGTACTGGGGTGAAATTCAATTGCCAAAATAGCAATACCCTGGATCTGGTGTCACAGCACTGGCTGGCAAAGTATAATAGTGTCTGCCAAAACATACATTTTGTTCTGCGGTAAAATTCAATTGCCAAAATAGCAATACCCTTAATCTGGTGTCTCAGCTTTTGCAGGTCAAGTGTTAATCTGTCCGTAAAATTGTATATTTTGTTCTGGGGTGAAATTCAATTACCAATATAGCAATACCCTGAATCTGGTGTTCCAGCTGTTGCAGGCCAAGTGTTAATCTGTCTGTAAAAGGCTATATTTTGTACTAGGGTGAAATTCAATTGCCAAAATAGCAATACCATAAATCTGGTGTCCCAGCTGTTCCAGGCCAAGTGTTAATCTGTCTGTAAAAGGGTATATTTTGTTCTGGGGTGAAATTCAATTGCCAATATAGCAATACCCTGAATCTGGTGTTCCAGCTGTTGCAGACCAAGTGTTAATCTGTCCGTAAAAGGTAATATTGTGTTCTGGGGTGAAATTCAATTGCCAAAATAGCATTACCCTGAATCTGGTGTCCCAGCACTGGCTGGCAAAGTATAATAGTGTCTGCCAAAACATATATTTTGTTCTGGGGTGAAATTCAATTGCCAAAATAGCAGTACCCTGAATCTGGTGTCCCAGCTGTTGCAGGCCAAGTGTTAATCTGTTCATAAAAGGGTATATTTTGTTCTCGGGTGAAATTCAATTTCCAATATAGCAATACCCTGAATCTGGTGTCCCAGCTGTTGCAGGCCAAGTGTTAATCTGTCCGTAAAAGGGTATATTTTGTTCTGGGGTGAAATTCAATTGACAATATAGCAATACCCTGAATCTGGTGTTCCAGTTGTTGCAGGCCAAGTGTTAATCTGTCCATAAAAGGCTATATTTTGTACTGGGTGAAATTCATCAGCCAAAAGAGCAATACCCTGGATCATGTTTCCCAGCACTGGCTGGCAAAGCATAATAGTGTCTGTCAAAACATATATTTTGTTCTGGGGTGAAATTCAATTGCCAAAATAGCAATACCCTGGATCTGGTGTCCCAGCACTGGCTGGCAAAGTATAATAGTGTCTGCCAAAACATATATTTTGTTCTGGGGTGAAATTCAATTGCCAAAATAGCAATACCCTGAATCTGGTGTCCCAGCACTGGCTGGCAAAGTATAATAGTGTCCGCAAAAACATATATTTTGTTCTGGGGTGAAATTCAATTGCCAAAATAGCAATAACCTGAATCTGGTGTCCCAGCTGTAGCAGGCCAAGTGTTAATCTGTACGTAAAAGGGTATGTTTTGTTCTGGGGTGAAATTCAATTGCCAAAATAGCAATACCCTGAATCAGGTATTCTAGCACTGCCTGGCAAAGTATAATAGTGTCTGCCAAAACATATATTTTGTTCTGGGGTGAAATTCAATTGCCAAAATAGCAATACCCTGAATCTGGTGTCCCAGCACTGGCTGACAAAGTATAATAGTGTCTGTAAAAACATATATTTTGTTCTGCGGTGAAATTCAATTGCCAAAATAGCAATACCCTGAATCTGGTGTCCCAGCTGTTGCAGGCCAAGTGTTAATCTATCTGTAAAAGGGTGTATTTTGTTCTGGGGTAAAATTCAATTGCCAATATAGCAATACCCTGAATCTGGTGTTCCAGCTGTTGCAGGCCAAGTGTTAATGTGTCCGTAAAAGGGTATATTTTGTTCTGGGGTGAAATTCAATTGCCAAAATAGCAATACCCTGAATCAGGTGTCCCAGAACTGGCTGGTAAAGTATAATAGTGTCTGCCAAAACAAATATTTTGTTCTGGGGTGAAATTCAATTGCCAAAATAGCAATACCCTGAATCTGGAGTCCCAGCACTGGCTGGCAAAGAAAAATAGTGTCCGCCAAAACATATATTTTGTTCTGGGGTGAAATTCAATTGCCAAAATAGCAATACCCTGAATCTGGTGTCCCAGCTGTTGCAGGCCAAGTGTTAATCTGTCTGTAAAAGGGTAAATTTTGTTCTGGGGTGAAATTCAATTGCCAATATAGCAATACCCTGAATCTGGTGTTCCAGCTGTTGCAGGCCAAGTGTTAATCTGTCTGTAAAAGGGTATATTTTGTTCTGGGGTAAAATTCAATTGCCAATATAGCAATACCCTGAATCTGGTGTTCCAGCTGTTGCAGGCCAAGTGTTAATCTGTCTGTAAAAGGGTATATTTTGTTCTGGGGTAAAATTCAATTGCCAATATAGCAATACCCTGAATCTGGTGTTCCAGCTGTTGCAGGCCAAGTGTTAATCTGTACGTACAAGGTAATATTTTGTACTGGGGTGAAATTCAATTGCCAAAATAGCAATACCCTGAATCTGGTGTCCCAGCACTGGCTGGCAAAGTATAATAGTGTCTGCCAAATCATATATTTTGTTGTGGGGTGAAATTCAATTGCCAAAATAGCAATACCCAGGATCTGGTGTCCCAGCACTGTCTGGCAAAGTATAATAGTGTCTGCCAAAATAAATATTTTGTTCTGGGGTAAAATTCATTTGCCAAATTAGCAATACCCTGAATCTGGTGTCCCAGCTGTTGCAGGTCAAGTGTTAATCTGTCCGTAAAATGGTATATTTTGATCTGGGGTGAAATTCAATTCCCAATATAGCAATATCCTGAATCTGGTGTTCCAGCTGTTGCAGGCCAAGTGTTAATCTGTCTGTAAAAGGCAATATTTTGTACTGGAGTGAAATTCAATTGCCAAAATAGCAATACCCTGAATCTGTTGTCCCAGCACTGGCTGGCAAAGTATAATAGTGTCTGCCAAAACATATATTTTGTTCTGGGGTGAAATTCAATTGCCAAAATAGCAATACCCTGAATCTGGTGTCCCAGCACTGGCTGGCAAAGTATAATAGTGTCTGTCAAAACATATATTTTGTTCTGGGGGGAAATTCAATTGCCAAAATAGCAATACCCTTAATCTGGTGTCCCAGCTGTGGCAGGCCAAGTGTTATTCTGTCCGTAAAAGGGTATGTTTTGTTCTGGGGTAAAATTCAATTGCCAAAATAGCAATACCCTGAATCAGGTATTTCAGCACTGGCTGGCAAAGTATAATAGTGTCTGCCTAAATATATATTTTGTTCTGGGGTAAAATTGAATTGCCAAATTAGCAATACCCTGAATCTGGTGTCCCAGCTGTTGCAGGTCAAGTATTAATCTGTCCGTAAAAATGGTATATTTTGATCTGGGGTGAAATTCAATTCCCAATATAGCAATACCCTGAATCTGGTGTTCCAGCTGTTGCAGGCCAAGTGTTAATCTGTCTGTAAAAGGCTATATTTTGTACTGGGGTGAAATTCAATTGCCAAAATAGCAATTCCCAGGATCTGGTGTCCCAGCACTGTCTGGCAAAGTATTATAGTGTCTGCCAAAATAAATATTTTGTTCTGGGGTAAAATTCAATTGCCAAATTAGCAATACCCTGAATCTGGTGTCCCAGCTGTTGCAGGTCAAGTGTTAATCTGTCCGTAAAATGGTATATTTTGATCTGGGGTGAAATTCAATTCCCAATATAGCAATATCCTGAATCTGGTGTTCCAGCTGTTGCAGGCCAAGTGTTAATCTGTCTGTAAAAGGCTATATTTTGTACTGGGGTGAAATTCAATTGCCAAAATAGCAATACCCTGGATCTGGTGTCCCAGCACTGGCTGGCAAAGTATAATAGTGTCTGCCAAAACATATATTTTGTTCTGGGGTGAAATTCAATTGCCAAAATAGCAATACCCTGAATCTGGTGTCCCAGCTGTTGCAGGCCAAGTGTTAATCTGTCTGTAAAGGGTATATTTTGTTCTGGGGTGAAATTCAATTGCCAATATAGCAATACCCTGAATCTGGTGTTCCAGCTGTTGCAGGCCAAGTGTTAATCTGTCCGTAAAAGGTAATATTGTGTTCTGGGGTGAAATTCAATTGCCAAAATAGCAATACCCTGAATCTGGTGTCCCAGCACTGGCTGGCAAAGTATAATAGTGTCTGTCAAAACATATATTTTGTTCTGGGGTGAAATTCAATTGCCAAATTAGCAATTCCCTGAATCTGGTGTCCCAGCACTGGCTGGCAAAGTATAATAGTGTCTGTCAAAACATATATTTTGTTCTGGGGTGAAATTCAATTGCCAAAATAGCAATAACCTTAATCTGGTGTCCCAGCTGTGGCAGGCCAAGTGTTATTCTGTCCGTAAAGGGTATGTTTTGTTCTGGGGTGAAATTCAATTGCCAAAATAGCAATACCCTGAATCAGGTATTTCAGCACTGGCTGGAAAAGTATAATAGTGTCCGCCTAAATATATATTTTGTTCTGGGGTAAAATTGAATTGCCAAATTAGCAATACCCTGAATCTGGTGTCCCAGCTGTTGCAGGTCAAGTGTTAATCTGTCCGAAAAATGGTATACTTTGATCTGGGGTGAAATTCAATTCCCAATATAGCAATACCCTGAATCTGGTGTTCCAGCTGTTGCAGGCCAAGTGTTAATCTGTCTGTAAAAGGCTATATTTTGTACTGGGGTGAAATTCAATTGCCAAAATAGCAATACCCTGGATCTGGTGTCACAGCACTGGCTGGCAAAGTATAATAGTGTCTGCCAAAACATACATTTTGTTCTGCGGTAAAATTCAATTGCCAAAATAGCAATACCCTTAATCTGGTGTCTCAGCTTTTGCAGGTCAAGTGTAAATCTGTCCGTAAAATTGTATATTTTGTTCTGGGGTGAAATTCAATTACCAATATAGCAATACCCTGAATCTGGTGTTCCAGCTGTTGCAGGCCAAGTGTTAATCTGTCTGTAAAAGGCTATATTTTGTACTAGGGTGAAATTCAATTGCCAAAATAGCAATACCATAAATCTGGTGTCCCAGCTGTTCCAGGCCAAGTGTTAATCTGTCTGTAAAAGGGTATATTTTGTTCTGGGGTGAAATTCAATTGCCAATATAGCAATACCCTGAATCTGGTGTTCCAGCTGTTGCAGACCAAGTGTTAATCTGTCCGTAAAAGGTAATATTGTGTTCTGGGGTGAAATTCAATTGCCAAAATAGCATTACCCTGAATCTGGTGTCCCAGCACTGGCTGGCAAAGTATAATAGTGTCTGCCAAAACATATATTTTGTTCTGGGGTGAAATTCAATTGCCAAAATAGCAGTACCCTGAATCTGGTGTCCCAGCTGTTGCAGGCCAAGTGTTAATCTGTTCATAAAAGGGTATATTTTGTTCTCGGGTGAAATTCAATTTCCAATATAGCAATACCCTGAATCTGGTGTCCCAGCTGTTGCAGGCCAAGTGTTAATCTGTCCGTAAAAGGGTATATTTTGTTCTGGGGTGAAATTCAATTGACAATATAGCAATACCCTGAATCTGGTGTTCCAGTTGTTGCAGGCCAAGTGTTAATCTGTCCATAAAAGGCTATATTTTGTACTGGGTGAAATTCATCAGCCAAAAGAGCAATACCCTGGATCATGTTTCCCAGCACTGGCTGGCAAAGCATAATAGTGTCTGTCAAAACATATATTTTGTTCTGGGGTGAAATTCAATTGCCAAAATAGCAATACCCTGGATCTGGTGTCCCAGCACTGGCTGGCAAAGTATAATAGTGTCTGCCAAAACATATATTTTGTTCTGGGGTGAAATTCAATTGCCAAAATAGCAATACCCTGAATCTGGTGTCCCAGCTGTAGCAGGCCAAGTGTTAATCTGTACGTAAAAGGGTATGTTTTGTTCTGGGGTGAAATTCAATTGCCAAAATAGCAATACCCTGAATCAGGTATTCTAGCACTGCCTGGCAAAGTATAATAGTGTCTGCCAAAACATATATTTTGTTCTGGGGTGAAATTCAATTGCCAAAATAGCAATACCCTGAATCTGGTGTCCCAGCACTGGCTGACAAAGTATAATAGTGTCTGTAAAAACATATATTTTGTTCTGCGGTGAAATTCAATTGCCAAAATAGCAATACCCTGAATCTGGTGTCCCAGCTGTTGCAGGCCAAGTGTTAATCTATCTGTAAAAGGGTGTATTTTGTTCTGGGGTAAAATTCAATTGCCAATATAGCAATACCCTGAATCTGGTGTTCCAGCTGTTGCAGGCCAAGTGTTAATGTGTCCGTAAAAGGGTATATTTTGTTCTGGGGTGAAATTCAATTGCCAAAATAGCAATACCCTGAATCAGGTGTCCCAGAACTGGCTGGTAAAGTATAATAGTGTCTGCCAAAACAAATATTTTGTTCTGGGGTGAAATTCAATTGCCAAAATAGCAATACCCTGAATCTGGAGTCCCAGCACTGGCTGGCAAAGAAAAATAGTGTCCGCCAAAACATATATTTTGTTCTGGGGTGAAATTCAATTGCCAAAATAGCAATACCCTGAATCTGGTGTCCCAGCTGTTGCAGGCCAAGTGTTAATCTGTCTGTAAAAGGGTAAATTTTTTTCTGGGGTGAAATTCAATTGCCAATATAGCAATACCCTGAATCTGGTGTTCCAGCTGTTGCAGGCCAAGTGTTAATCTGTCTGTAAAAGGGTATATTTTGTTCTGGGGTAAAATTCAATTGCCAATATAGCAATACCCTGAATCTGGTGTTCCAGCTGTTGCAGGCCAAGTGTTAATCTGTCTGTAAAAGGGTATATTTTGTTCTGGGGTAAAATTCAATTGCCAATATAGCAATACCCTGAATCTGGTGTTCCAGCTGTTGCAGGCCAAGTGTTAATCTGTACGTACAAGGTAATATTTTGTACTGGGGTGAAATTCAATTGCCAAAATAGCAATACCCTGAATCTGGTGTCCCAGCACTGGCTGGCAAAGTATAATAGTGTCTGCCAAATCATATATTTTGTTGTGGGGTGAAATTCAATTGCCAAAATAGCAATACCCAGGATCTGGTGTCCCAGCACTGTCTGGCAAAGTATAATAGTGTCTGCCAAAATAAATATTTTGTTCTGGGGTAAAATTCATTTGCCAAATTAGCAATACCCTGAATCTGGTGTCCCAGCTGTTGCAGGTCAAGTGTTAATCTGTCCGTAAAATGGTATATTTTGATCTGGGGTGAAATTCAATTCCCAATATAGCAATATCCTGAATCTGGTGTTCCAGCTGTTGCAGGCCAAGTGTTAATCTGTCTGTAAAAGGCTATATTTTGTACTGGAGTGAAATTCAATTGCCAAAATAGCAATACCCTGAATCTGGTGTCCCAGCACTGGCTGGCAAAGTATAATAGTGTCTGCCAAAACATATATTTTGTTCTGGGGTGAAATTCAATTGCCAAAATAGCAATACCCTGAATCTGGTGTCCCAGCTGTTGCAGGCCAAGTGTTAATCTGTCTGTAAAAGGGTATATTTTGTTCTGGGGTGAAATTCAATTGCCAATATAGCAATACCCTGAATCTGGTGTTCCAGCTGTTGCAGGCCAAGTGTTAATCTGTCCGTAAAAGGTAATATTTTGTTCTGGGGTGAAATTCAATTGCCAAAATAGCAATACCCTGAATCTGGTGTCCCAGCACTGGCTGGCAAAGTATAATAGTGTCTGCCAAAATATATATTTTGTTCTGGGGTAAAATTCAATTGCCAAATTAGCAATACCCTGAATCTGGTGTCCCAGCTGTTGCAGGTCAAGTGTTAATCTGTCCGTAAAATGGTATATTTTGTATCTGGGGTGAAATTCAATTGCCAATATAGCAATACCCTGAATCTGGTGTTCCAGCTGTTGCAGGCCAAGTGTTAATCTGTCTGTAAAAGGCTATATTTTGTACTGGGGTGAAATTCAATTGCCAAATAGCAATACCCAGGATCTGGTGTCCCAGCACTGTCTGGCAAAGTATAATAGTGTCTGCCAAAATAAATATTTTGTTCTGGGGTAAAATTCATTTGCCAAATTAGCAATACCCTGAATCTGGTGTCCCAGCTGTTGCAGGTCAAGTGTTAATCTGTCCGTAAAATGGTATATTTTGATCTGGGGTGAAATTCAATTCCCAATATAGCAATATCCTGAATCTGGTGTTCCAGCTGTTGCAGGCCAAGTGTTAATCTGTCTGTAAAAGTGTATATTTTGTTCTGGGGTGAAATTCAATTGCCAAAATAGCAATACCCTGAATCTGGTGTTCCAGCTGTTGCAGGCCAAGTGTTAATCTGTCTGTAAAAGGGTATATTTTGTTCTGGGGTGAAATTCAATTGCCAATATAGCAATACCCTGAATCTGGTGTTCCAGCTGTTGCAGGCCAAGTGTTAATCTGTCCGTAAAAGGTAATATTGTGTTCTGGGGTGAAATTCAATTGCGAAAATAACAATACCCTGAATCTGGTGTCCCAGCACTGGCTGGCAAAGTATAATAGTGTCTGTCAAAACATATATTTTGTTCTGGGGTGAAATTCAATTGCCAAATTAGCAATTCCCTGAATCTGGTGTCCCAGCACTGGCTGGCAAAGTATAATAGTGTCTGTCAAAACATATATTTTGTTCTGGGGTGAAATTCAATTGCCAAAATAGTAATAACCTTAATCTGGTGTCCCAGCTGTGGCAGGCCAAGTGTTATTCTGTCCGTAAAGGGTATGTTTTGTTCTGGGGTGAAATTCAATTGCCAAAATAGCAATACCCTGAATCAGGTATTTCAGCACTGGCTGGCAAAGTATAATAGTGTCCGCCTAAATATATATTTTGTTCTGGGGTAAAATTGAATTGCCAAATTAGCAATACCCTGAATCTGGTGTCCCAGCTGTTGCAGGTCAAGTGTTAATCTGTCTGAAAAATGGTATATTTTGATCTGGGGTGAAATTCAATTCCCAATATAGCAATACCCTGAATCTGGTGTTCCAGCTGTTGCAGGCCAAATGTTAATCTGTCTGTAAAAGGCTATATTTTGTACTGGGGTGAAATTCAATTGCCAAAATAGCAATACCCTGGATCTGGTGTCACAGCACTGGCTGGCAAAGTATAATAGTGTCTGCCAAAACATACATTTTGTTCTGGGGTAAAATTCAATTGCCAAAATAGCAATACCCTTAATCTGGTGTCTCAGCTTTTGCAGGTCAAGTGTTAATCTGTCCGTAAAATTGTATATTTTGTTCTGGGGTGAAATTCAATTACCAATATAGCAATACCCTGAATCTGGTGTTCCAGCTGTTGCAGGCCAAGTGTTAATCTGTCTGTAAAAGGCTATATTTTGTACTAGGGTGAAATTCAATTGCCAAAATAGCAATACCATAAATCTGGTGTCCCAGCTGTTCCAGGCCAAGTGTTAATCTGTCTGTAAAGGGTATATTTTGTTCTGGGGTGAAATTCAATTGCCAATATAGCAATACCCTGAATCTGGTGTTCCAGCTGTTGCAGACCAAGTGTTAATCTGTCCGTAAAAGGTAATATTGTGTTCTGGGGTGAAATTCAATTGCCAAAATAGCATTACCCTGAATCTGGTGTCCCAGCACTGGCTGGCAAAGTATAATAGTGTCTGCCAAAACATATATTTTGTTCTGGGGTGAAATTCAATTGCCAAAATAGCAGTACCCTGAATCTGGTGTCCCAGCTGTTGCAGGCCAAGTGTTAATCTGTTCATAAAAGGGTATATTTTGTTCTCGGGTGAAATTCAATTTCCAATATAGCAATACCCTGAATCTGGTGTCCCAGCTGTTGCAGGCCAAGTGTTAATCTGTCCGTAAAAGGGTATATTTTGTTCTGGGGTGAAATTCAATTGACAATATAGCAATACCCTGAATCTGGTGTTCCAGTTGTTGCAGGCCAAGTGTTAATCTGTCCATAAAAGGCTATATTTTGTACTGGGTGAAATTCATCAGCCAAAAGAGCAATACCCTGGATCATGTTTCCCAGCACTGGCTGGCAAAGCATAATAGTGTCTGTCAAAACATATATTTTGTTCTGGGGTGAAATTCAATTGCCAAAATAGCAATACCCTGGATCTGGTGTCCCAGCACTGGCTGGCAAAGTATAATAGTGTCTGCCAAAACATATATTTTGTTCTGGGGTGAAATTCAATTGCCAAAATAGCAATACCCTGAATCTGGTGTCCCAGCACTGGCTGGCAAAGTATAATAGTGTCCGCAAAAACATATATTTTGTTCTGGGGTGAAATTCAATTGCCAAAATAGCAATAACCTGAATCTGGTGTCCCAGCTGTAGCAGGCCAAGTGTTAATCTGTACGTAAAAGGGTATGTTTTGTTCTGGGGTGAAATTCAATTGCCAAAATAGCAATACCCTGAATCAGGTATTCTAGCACTGCCTGGCAAAGTATAATAGTGTCTGCCAAAACATATATTTTGTTCTGGGGTGAAATTCAATTGCCAAAATAGCAATACCCTGAATCTGGTGTCCCAGCACTGGCTGGCAAAGTATAATAGTGTCTGTAAAAACATATATTTTGTTCTGCGGTGAAATTCAATTGCCAAAATAGCAATACCCTGAATCTGGTGTCCCAGCTGTTGCAGGCCAAGTGTTAATCTATCTGTAAAAGGGTGTATTTTGTTCTGGGGTAAAATTCAATTGCCAATATAGCAATACCCTGAATCTGGTGTTCCAGCTGTTGCAGGCCAAGTGTTAATGTGTCCGTAAAAGGGTATATTTTGTTCTGGGGTGAAATTCAATTGCCAAAATAGCAATACCCTGAATCAGGTGTCCCAGAACTGGCTGGTAAAGTATAATAGTGTCTGCCAAAACAAATATTTTGTTCTGGGGTGAAATTCAATTGCCAAAATAGCAATACCCTGAATCTGGAGTCCCAGCACTGGCTGGCAAAGAAAAATAGTGTCCGCCAAAACATATATTTTGTTCTGGGGTGAAATTCAATTGCCAAAATAGCAATACCCTGAATCTGGTGTCCCAGCTGTTGCAGGCCAAGTGTTAATCTGTCTGTAAAAGGGTAAATTTTGTTCTGGGGTGAAATTCAATTGCCAATATAGCAATACCCTGAATCTGGTGTTCCAGCTGTTGAAGGCCAAGTGTTAATCTGTCTGTAAAAGGGTATATTTTGTTCTGGGGTAAAATTCAATTGCCAATATAGCAATACCCTGAATCTGGTGTTCCAGCTGTTGAAGGCCAAGGGTTAATCTGTCTGTAAAAGGGTATATTTTGTTCTGGGGTAAAATTCAATTGCCAATATAGAAATACCCTGAATCTGGTGTTCCAGCTGTTGCAGGCCAAGTGTTAATCTGTACGTACAAGGTAATATTTTGTACTGGGGTGAAATTCAATTGCCAAAATAGCAATACCCTGAATCTTGTGTCCCAGCACTGGCTGGCAAAGTATAATAGTGTCTGCCAAATCATATATTTTGTTGTGGGGTGAAATTCAATTGCCAAAATAGCAATACCCTGAATCTGGTGTCCCAGCACTGGCTGGCAAAGTATAATAGTGTCTGTCAAAACATATATTTTGTTCTGGGGGGAAATTCAATTGCCAAAATAGCAATAACCTTAATCTGGTGTCCCAGCTGTGGCAGGCCAAGTGTTAATCTGTCCGTAAAAGGGTATGTTTTGTTCTGGGGTGAAATTCAATTGCCAAAATAGCAATACCCTGAATCAGGTATTTCAGCACTGGCTGGCAAAGTATAATAGTGTCTGCCAAAACATACATTTTGGTCTGGGGTAAAATTAAATTGCCAAAATAGCAATACCCTGAATCTGGTGTCCCAGCTGTTGCAGGTCAAGTGTTAATCATAGTATATATGACCGAAAAAAGACATTTGTCCATCCAGTTCGGCCTGTTTCCTACAAGTTGATCCAGAGGAAGGCAAAAAACCCCTGTGAGGCAGAAGCCAATTTTCATCACTTAAGGGGAAAAAAATTCCTTCCCGACTCCAATCAGGCAATCAGAATAACTCACTGGATCAACGACCCCTCTCTAGTAGCTATAACCTGTAATATTATTACACTCCAGAAATAAATCCAGTCCCCTCTTGAATTCCTTTATTGTACTCACCATCACCACCTCCTCAGGCAGAGAGTTCCATAGTCTTACTGCTCTTACAGTGAAGAATCCTTTTCTATGTTTGTGTAATCTGTCCGTAAAATGGTATATTTTGATCTGGGGTGAAATTCAATTCCCAATATAGCAATACCCTGAATCTGGTGTTCCAGCTGTTGCAGGCCAAGTGTTAATCTGTCTGTAAAAGGCTATATTTTGTACTGGGGTGAAATTCAATTGCCAAAATAGCAATACCCTGGATCTGGTGTCACAGCACTGGCTGGCAAAGTATAATAGTGTATGCCAAAACATACATTTTGTTCTGGGGTAAAATTTAATTGCCAAAATAGCAATACCCTGAATCTGGTGTCTCAGCTGTTGCAGGTCAAGTGTTAATCTGTCCCTAAACTTGTATATTTTGTTCTGGGGTGAAATTCAATTACCAATATAGCAATACCCTAAATCTGGTGATCCAGCTGTTGCAGGCCAAGTGTTAATCTGTCTGTAAAAGGCTATATTTTGTACTGGTGTGAAATTCAATTGCCAAAATAGCAATAACCTAAATCTGGTGTTCCAGCTGTTGCAGGCCAAGTGTTAATCTGTCTGTAAAAAGGTATATTTTGTTCTGGGGTAAAATTCAATTGCCAAAATAGCAATACCCTGAATCTGGTGTCCTAGCTGTTGCAGGTCAAGTGTTAATCTGTCCGTAAAATTGTATATTTTGTTCTGGGGTGAAATTCAATTGCCAAAATAGCAATACCCTGGATCTGGTGTCACAGCACTGGCTGGCAAAGTATAATAGTGTATGCCAAAACATATATTTTGTTCTGGGGTGAAATTCAATTGCCAATATAGCAATACCCTGAATCTGGTGTTCCAGCTGTTGCAGGCCAAGTGTTAATCTGTCCGTAAAAGGTAATATTGTGTTCTGGGGTGAAATTCAATTGCCAAAATAGCAATACCCTGAATCTGGTGTCCCAGCACTGGCTGGCAAAGTATAATAGTGTCTGTCAAAACATATATTTTGTTCTGGGGTGAAATTCAATTTCCAAATTAGCAATTCCCTGAATCTGGTGTCCCAGCACTGGCTGGCAAAGTATAATAGTGTCTGTCAAAACATATATTTTGTTCTGGGGGGAAATTCAATTGCCAAAATAGCAATAACCTTAATCTGGTGTCCCAGCTGTGGCAGGCCAAGTGTTATTCTGTCCGTAAAAGGGTATGTTTTATTCTGGGGTGAAATTCAATTGCCAAAATAGCAATACCCTGAATCAGGTATTTTAGCACTGGCTGGCAAAGTATAATAGTGTCCGCCTAAATATATATTTTGTTCTGGGGTAAAATTGAATTGCCAAATTAGCAATACCCTGAATCTGGTGTCCCAGCTGTTGCATGTCAAGTGTTAATCTGTCCGAAAAATGGTATACTTTGATCTGGGGTGAAATTCAATTCCCAATATAGCAATACCCTGAATCTGGTGTTCCAGCTGTTGCAGGCCAAGTGTTAATCTGTCTGTAAAAGGCTATATTTTGTACTGGGGTGAAATTCAATTGCCAAAATAGCAATACCCTTAATCTGGTGTCTCAGCTTTTGCAGGTCAAGTGTTAATCTGTCCGTAAAATTGTATATTTTGTTCTGGGGTGAAATTCAATTGCCAAAATAGCAGTACCCTGAATCTGGTGTCCCAGCTGTTGCAGGCCAAGTGTTAATCTGTCTGTAAAAGGCAATATTTTGTACTAGGGTGAAATTCAATTGCCAAAATAGCAATACCATAAATCTGGTGTCCCAGCTGTGGCTGGCCAAGTGTTAATCTGTCTGTAAAAGGGTATATTGTGTTCTGGGGTGAAATTCAATTGCCAATATAGCAATACCCTGAATCTGGTGTTCCAGCTGTTGCAGGCCAAGTGTTAATCTGTCCGTAAAAGGTAATATTGTGTTCTGGGGTGAAATTCAATTGCCAAAATAGCATTACCCTGAATCTGGTGTCCCAGCACTGGCTGGCAAAGTATAATAGTGTCTGCCAAAACATATATTGTGTTCTGGGGTGAAATTCAATTGCCAATATAGCAATACCCTGAATCTGGTGTTCCTGCTGTTGCAGGCCAAGTGTTAATCTGTTCATAAAAGGGTATATTTTGTTCTCGGGTGAAATTCAATTTCCAATATAGCAATACCCTGAATCTGGTGTTCCAGTTGTTGCAGGCCAAGTGTTAAACTGTCCATAAGAGGCTATATTTTGTACTGGGTGAAATTCATCAGCCAAAGGAGCAATACCCTGGATCAGGTTTCCCAGCACTGGCTGGCAAAGTATAATAGTGTCTGCCAAAACATATATTTTGTTTGGGGGGGAAATTCAATTGCCAAAATAGCAATACCCTGGATCTGGTCTCCAAGCACTGGCTGGCAAAGTATAATAGTGTCTGCCAAAACATATATTTTGTTCTGGGGTGAAATTCAATTGACAAAATAGCAAGTCCCTGAATCTGGTGTCCCAGCACTGGCTGGTAAAGTATAATAGTGTACTCAAAAACATATATTTTGTTCTGGGGTGAAATTCAATTGCCAAAATAGCAATACCCTGAATCAGGTATTTCACCACTAGCTGGCAAAGTATAATAGTGTCTGCCAAAACATATATTTTGTTCTGGGGTGAAATTTAATTTCCAAAATAGCAATACACTGAATCTGCTGTCCCAGCACTGGCTGGCAAAGTATAATAGAATCCATAAAAACATATATTTTGTTCTGGGGTGAAATTCAATTGCCAAAATAGCAATACCCTGAATCTGGTGTCCCAGCTGTTGCAGGCCAAGTGTTAATCTGTCTGTAAAAGGGTATATTTTGTTCTGGGGTGAAATTCAATTGCCAATATAGCAATACCCTGAATCTGGTGTTCCAGCTGTTGCAGGCCAAGTGTTAATCTGTCCGTAAAAGGTAATATTGTGTTCTGGGGTGAAATTCAATTGCCAAAATAGCAATACCCTGAATCTGGTGTCCCAGCACTGGCTGGCAAAGTATAATAGTGTCTGCCAAAACATATATTTTGTTCTGGGGTGAAATTCAATTGCCAAAATAGCAATACCCTGAATCTGGTGTCCCAGCACTGGCTGGCAAAGTATAATAGTGTCTGTCAAAACATATATTTTGTTCTGGGGTGAAATTCAATTGCCAAAATAGCAATACCCTGAATCTGGTGTCCCAGCTGTTGCAGGCCAAGTGTTAATCTGTCTGTAAAAGGGTATATTTTGTTCTGGGGTGAAATTCAATTGCCAAAATAGCAATACCCTGAATCTGGTGTTCCAGCTATTGGCTGGCAAAGTGTTAATAGTGTCTGTCAAAAGATATATTTTGTTCTGGGGTGAAATTCAATTGCCAAATATAGCAATACCCTGAATCTGGTGTCCCAGCTGTTGCAGGCCAAGTGTTAATCTGTCCGTAAAAGGTATATTTTGTTCTGGGGTGAAATTCAATTGCCAAAATAGCAATACCCTGAATCAGGTGTCCCAGCACTGGCTGGCAAAGTATAATAGTGTCTGCCAAAACATATATTTTGTTCTGGGGTGAAATTCAATTGCCAAAATAGCAATACCCTGAATCTGGTGTCCCAGCTGTTGCAGGCCAAGTGTTAATCGTGTCCGCAAAAGGTATATTTTGTTCTGGGGTGAAATTCAATTGCCAAAATAGCAATACCCTGAATCTGGTGTCCCAGCTGTTGCAGGCCAAGTGTTAATCTGTCTGTAAAAGGCTATATTTTGTTCTGGGGTGAAATTCAATTGCCAAAATAGCAATACCCTGAATCAGGTGTCCCAGCACTGGCTGGCAAAGTATAATAGTGTCTGCAAAACATATATTTTGTTCTGGGGTGAAATTCAATTGCCAAAATAGCAATACCCTGAATCTGGTGTCCCAGCACTGGCTGGCAAAGTATAATAGTGTCTGTCAAAACATATATTTTGTTCTGGGGTGAAATTCAATTGCCAAATATAGCAATACCCTGAATCTGGTGTTCCAGCTGTTGCAGGCCAAGTGTTAATCTGTCTGTAAAAGGGTATATTTTGTTCTGGGGTGAAATTCAATTGCCAATATAGCAATACCCTGAATCTGGTGTTCCAGCTGTTGCAGGCCAAGTGTTAATCTGTCCGTACAAGGTAATATTTTGTACTGGGGTGAAATTCAATTGCCAAAATAGCAATACCCTGAATCTGGTGTCCCAGCACTGGCTGGCAAAGTATAATAGTGTCTGCCAAAATCAAATATTTTGTTCTGGGGTGAAATTCAATTGCCAAATTAGCAATACCCTGAATCTGGTGTCCCAGCTGTTGCAGGTCAAGTGTTAATCTGTCCGTAAAATGGTATATTTTGATCTGGGGTGAAATTCAATTCCCAATATAGCAATATCCTGAATCTGGTGTTCCAGCTGTTGCAGGCCAAGTGTTAATCTGTCTGTAAAAGGCTATATTTTGTACTGGGGTGAAATTCAATTGCCAAAATAGCAATACCCTGAATCTGGTGTCCCAGCACTGGCTGGCAAAGTATAATAGTGTCTGCCAAAACATATATTTTGTTCTGGGGTGAAATTCAATTGCCAAAATAGCAATACCCTGAATCTGGTGTCCCAGCTGTTGCAGGCCAAGTGTTAATCTGTCTGTAAAAGGGTATATTTTGTTCTGGGGTGAAATTCAATTGCCAATATAGCAATACCCTGAATCTGGTGTTCCAGCTGTTGCAGGCCAAGTGTTAATCTGTCCGTAAAAGGTAATATTGTGTTCTGGGGTGAAATTCAATTGCCAAAATAGCAATACCCTGAATCTGGTGTCCCAGCACTGGCTGGCAAAGTATAATAGTGTCTGTCAAAACATATATTTTGTTCTGGGGTGAAATTCAATTGCCAAATTAGCAATTCCCTGAATCTGGTGTCCCAGCACTGGCTGGCAAAGTATAATAGTGTCTGTCAAAACATATATTTTGTTCTGGGGTGAAATTCAATTGCCAAAATAGCAATAACCTTAATCTGGTGTCCCAGCTGTGGCAGGCCAAGTGTTATTCTGTCCGTAAAAGGGTATGTTTTGTTCTGGGGTGAAATTCAATTGCCAAAATAGCAATACCCTGAATCAGGTATTTCAGCACTGGCTGGCAAAGTATAATAGTGTCCGCCTAAATATATATTTTGTTCTGGGGTAAAATTGAATTGCCAAATTAGCAATACCCTGAATCTGGTGTCCCAGCTGTTACAGGTCATGTGTTAATCTGTCCGAAAAAGGGTATATTTTGATCTGGGGTGAAATTCAATTCCCAATATAGCAATACCCTGAATCTGGTGTTCCAGCTGTTGCATTCCAAGTGTTAATCTGTCTGTAAAAGGCTATATTTTGTACTGGGGTGAAATTCAATTGCCAAAATAGCAATACCCT